>BQKN01000121.1:883941-912643 GCA_022839385.1 Asparagus kiusianus | reverse complement strand
ATATATATATATATATATATATTAACTACAAGTACTTTTCATAAATGCTTAGTAGCCTAATGGAAAGTTTATGTTTTGGTGTTTCAAAAGGTCCCTTGTTCGAGGCTTGCCAACGGCAAGCCGAGAAGTGTTTTATTTGAATTAATCCCTCATAAATTCTAGTGGGTCGTGGGTCGTGGGCCGTGGGCCAATGGGCCGGGGATTGGGGCTAATCGGGCTGAGCCGCTAAGTGACGCTTTGTTAGGCGCACTTTGCACTTCGCACGGAGGCATCGGGGCGAGGTGGCGTCACAAAGGTTGCCTCGTAGGCTGCTTTGCAGCATGCGAACAAGCTACGTATTCGCACGAGGGTGACCCTAGCGTTCTCGTAGTTTGACAAGGTTCGCTCGTTCGATGAAGTTCATCTGTCATACGAGGTTCACCTGTTTGACGATGTTCGTTTGTTCGACGAGATTCGTCTGTCATACGAGGTTCGCTTGTTGACAAGGTTCGTCTGTCATACGAGGTTCGCTCGATCGACGAGGTTCGTATGTCATACGAGGTTCACCTGTTTGACTATGTTCGCTCGTTCGACGAGGTTCGTCTGTCATACGAGGTTCGCCTGTTTAACGACGTTCGTTTGTCAAACAAGGTTCGTCTGATTTGCTGAGACGTGACCCTCGCATTTCGTAGCAACGCGTCCATTGATTGCCTCGTATTCAGCAGTTACAGCATGCAGCAGTTACAACAGCATTAAGAGCAATTTAATGCATTGATGTTACAATCTTAATTGTTATTAAGAATTGTAACGGTCACATTAATTGCTAGCGACTCTTGAGCTGGCCTTAGAGGCCTATAAATAGCGCCCTTGGGCAGCTCTTGGTTGTAGCTGGAAATTCTCTCGCGAGCGTGGAATACGAACGTCAGTATAGAATACGAACGTCAGTATAGAATACGAACGTCAGTATAGAATACGAACGTCGGAATACCCACGTGAGCTTGGAATACGAACGTTAGATTGACGTTATTGTTGTGCTGTTACTGTAGAAACTGTGCCCGCAGGAATCCTAAAACCGAAAGGTTTTGAACCGTAAGGTTCTGAGATCGAGGAGATCTTTTGCTTTGACCGAAAGGTCTTATAGATCAAGAAGATCTTGACAGTACTGGGTTGGTACATACCAGAGTACTGTACTATTGTTCCTGGAAGCAGTTTGGCATTGGGATCTTTGCACCAGAGAAAGCCAAATATTGCTTTAAGCATAGCGTTTCACAAACGCACAATAGTTAATTAAAAATTTTAAAATAACAGTACATCATCCTTCACTGTTCAATTTTAGTTTTAACCTTAATTTCTAACAATCTTAAAGCAATATTTCAGATCTACTAATGGATCCTACGAAGACTCTTGGAGTGGACTGTCTCAAGTTAGAAAACTTTGATGGATCTAACTTTAACACATGACGTCGAAAAGTGATTTTTGGGATACAACTCCTAAAAATCTACTATGTGGTTTCTGAGGAGAAACCTATCTTTGAAGAAGACTCAAAGTCTAAAGCCTCTTGGGATAAAGATGATCATTCCTGCAGGAGGTATCTCGTTAACTGTCTAGCTGATCATCTGGCAGATGCTTACACCAACAAGCCATCTGTAAAGAAAATCTGGAATGCTCTAGAGGAACAATACAAGGATGAGGAGAAGTTTTCCAAGTCTCACCTCATTGACAAATTTCAGGACTTCAAGTTTGAAGATGACACTGAGGTTTTGCCTTAAGTTAAAGAACTCGAAAAGCTTGTTATGAAGCTGAAGGATGAAAAGATCAGTCTTTGTCAAACCTTCATTTCTGGTGCAATTGTCAACAAGCTTCCTCTATCTTGGATGTTGTTTTCCACAGACATCCGAAGAAGGAAAAGATAGGTGACTTTATCTGATTTGAAGAGGTTCATTCGGATCGAGGACGAGATTCGGACTCGCACAAAGAATGAGCTCCTAGCTAAGCAGAAGGCGTCTATTAACATGGTGGCTACTACTCTAAGAAGGGTACCAGTTCTTCTAAGAAAAAAAGTATTTTAACAAAAAGAAGAATCATAATTTGAAGAACATGAATGTTCAGAAGAAAATTTTCAAGAAGAGCGGCAAATGTTTTAATTGTGGGAAGCAATGATATTTTGCCAAAGACTGCAAAGCACCAAAGAAGGGAACAATACACAATGTTAATCAACTTGATAATTATGTGGCTATGCTCTTTCAGGTGATAACTCCCAGTAAAGTCTCTGATTGGTGGTTAGTTACAGGTGCTATCTGTCATGTCTACTCCAACAGAGATTTATTCTCTTCCTATGTTGCTACCAAAGAGAACGTATCAATGGCTGATCGTTTTATGGTTCCTGTTCTTAGAACTGGAACTGTGATGCTGACTCTTTCTTCAGGGAAGACTCTCACATTGAAGGATGTGAAACATGTTCCCTTCATTGCCAAAAACATAGTCTCTGGAAGCCTGTTGTGTGACGCTAGTATGAGGCTGGATTTTCAAGGAGGAAAGACTGTGTTATCTTTTAAGAAAATGTATTTTGTCAATGCATATCATACTGATGGCATGTATAAGATCAGTCCTATTGTACCTAACTCAGTTGTAAATGAAGTATCCTCTTATGCTTACTCCTCTGTATTATGGCATAATAGTCTAGGACATGTAAATTATAGAAAGCTGTCTAGCATGGAGAAGTTAGGATTACTTCCGAAATATGGGGGTAACAAACCTGATAAGTGTGAAGTATGTGCACAAGCGAAGCTGACAAGGAAGCCATTTTTCCAAGTGTCATAAGGAGCACCAACCTATTAGATCTGATTCACTCAGATACTTATGATTTCAAGAGCTTCGTCACTCGAGGTGGCATGAAGTACTTCATCACTTTCATTGATGACCACTCTCGCTTCTGCTACGTCTACCTGCTGAAATCTAAAGATGAAGCTTTCAGCAAGTTCATCGAGTTTGGACTCGAGTGGAGAAACAACTTGGACTTCAGGTGAAAAGACTCAGGAGTGACAGAGGAGGAGAGTACCGATCTAAGGAGTCGGAGGCATATTTCAAGGAGCATGGAATCATTGCTGAAACCACTGCTCCATATTCTCTGCAATCTAATGGAATTGTAGAAAGGAAGAATCACACATTGACCGAGATGGTGAATTCGATGCTAATCACATCCGGTCTACCTACATGCTATTGGGGAGAGGCTTTGCTGATGGCAAACTGGATTCTGAACAGAGTACCCTATTCCAAAACTGATAGTACTCCTTGTAGGATCTGAAATAGATACACTAGAACACGAGAGGGGGGGGGTGAATAGTGTTCTTTTAAAATTTATGCAAAGTAGATTATAAATTGCAAAGAAAAATGGCAATCTCAGAAATTCACAATCACAAACACAAGGTTTTATACTGGTTCCACCAATCCAGTGTACATCCAGTCCCCAAACAAATCCCGCTTGAGAGTTTCCACTATGATTTTGAATAAACTTACAAAATCAAAAGCAAACCTGACCAATTTATAAGTCCCTGCAAATTACAACACCAATTGACAAACACCTTGCTAATTTGCACACCAATCTCTAAACCAAGAGATTAACACCTTCACAACTTGAGAGAACTTTTGAAACAACAATTTCAATTCCTATAAACCTTGATTTGTAGTGTAGTGTAGTAGTGGCTTATGAATGATTCTCACTTCTGTAAATTGCCTAAACAATAAGTATTTGAATGAGATTCAAAGGCAATTTCAAAAACTTTTCTTTTTCTCAAAATCTGAATATTTTTCACTTGAAAAAATGCACAAAGATCAAAGCTTATGGGTATGTGAGTCTCTGCATTTTTCTGAACAAATAACCTATTTATAGCCCTTGAAAAGACAATTTTTTAAACTTTAGAAACATTTAAAAATGGCTATAAACTGTCATAAATTCAAACTTTGAATTCTGAAAAAACTGCATCTGTAGTCGACTACAATACAGATTAGTCGACTACACTGAGTTTAAACAGACTCTGTGTATCTAGAAAATTTCTCAGTAGTCGACTACAATGCTCATTAGTCAACTAACTGTATTTTGACAGAAACTTGAAAAATGAATTTTGCCTTCAGTAGTCGACTATAATGTTGATTAGTCGACTATACTGTAAAATAACAGAAACTTATGTTTCTCTCAAACACTTAAGTAGTCGACTATAATCCATATTAGTCGACTATACTGTAAATTCACAGAAACACATATTTAAGTTTTATACACGAGTAGTCGACTACTATTCTAATTAGTCGACTACTAAGAGTAAAAAATATTAACTAAAAATTTTTTATACTCAAGTTTTAACTATAATTCTAATGGTTAACATAGGGGATTTCTATAGTTAACCAACACACTAAGCCTGTGTTAGTGTGTTCTAATATTGTATGTGTGTGCGTATGTGTGATCAAGGCTTGTACAATAATTCTAAGTAAAGAAAATATAAAATACATTATCTCATATGTTCTTCATCTTCTTCACTTCATAATGCCTTGAAATCAACTTGCACTTGTTCATATTTTGATATTGAAATCTGCATATAAAAGTTAGTGCATTTGTATATAATTGTTATCATTAAAATACTATCATGGAGATATGATATTCAACACTCCTCATCAGTTATGGTTAGGATATCCAGATCCTTTGGATAGTCTCAAAGTGTGGGGGTGTCTCGCATATGTTCGAGTTCTAGATATCAGAAGGCCTAAGCTCAGACCAAAGGCAAACAAATGTGTGTTTCTTGGCTTTGCTGAAGATAATGATGCTTGCAGGTTCCTGGATCTTGGAACCAACTCCATCATTGAAGCTCGGGATGCAGAGTTCTTTGAGGATAAGTTTATCAAAGATAAAAGATTATTGCTCAAAGATATAGCAGAGAATGCTAGTACGTCAGACGCACCAGAGGAGCTAGTTTCGCGAGAAACTGTAAATGTCAATGATGAAGGAGTTACTGAACCATCTTCCAAGCGTGTCAGGAGACATAAAGATTTTGGAGATGATTTCATTATCTATAATATGGAAGGAGACCCACAGACTTTTAAAGAAGCAATGCAATCAATAGATGTTCTTCTATGGAAAGAAGCTATAGATGATGAGATGGATTCATTGATCCAAAATCACACATGGGAGCTGGTGGATGTACCTAAATGTGCTAGACCTATCAGTTGCAAATGGATCTTCAAGAAGAAGCTTCGTCGTGATGGTACTATTGAAAAGTACAAAGCAAGACTGGTGGCGAAAGGATTCTCTCAGAGAGAAGGAATAGATTTCTTTAACATCTATGCACCAGTTTGCAGGATCACTACCATCAGAGTGCTTATCGCATGGGTGGTGATAAAAAGGTTCGTCATACATCAGATGGATGTGAAGACTACCTTTCTTAATGGAGACCTCACAGAAGAGATCTACATGGAGAAACCAGAAGGATTTGATGCTCCAGTTGGTAAAGTTTGTAAACTTATTAAGTCTCTATACAGACTTAAGCAGGCACCGAAACTCTGGCATGAGAAGTTCGATTGGGTTGTTCACAACAATGGGTATCAAGTCAGTGAGTCTGACAAGTGCCTATACATCAAGGTCGCTGAAGGAAAGACAGTGGTTATCTACCTCTATGTGGATGATATGCTCATTGTTGGGAATGATATCCGACTGTAATCGAAGGCTATTCAGATGCGAGCTGGTGCTCAGAACTAGATGAGTGCAGATCTACTGGAGGTTTTGTCTTCACCATGGGCGGAGCTGCCGTCTCGTGGAAATCTAAGAAGCAAACTATGATTGTATAGTCATCGGTGAAATCTGAGTTCTTCGCACTCTGTGCTGCAGAAAATGAAGCTGAGTGGCTCAGTTGTATTCTCCGAGACCTTCCATTGACAGAATTACAAGGCACAATTACAATCTATTGTGATAATCAAGCAACGGGTGTTGTGGCAGCGAACTCGTTGTTCAATGGAAAGAAGCGGACCATTCATCTGAAACATGGCTATTTGAGAGAACTCATTTGCCAAGGAGTCATCTCGGTGATTGACGTTCGGTCTTCAGAGAATATGGCTGATCCTTTGACTAAAGGTCTGAAAAAGGACATAGTGAAAGGACGTCTGCTGTAATGAGTCGCAAAATTTTGTGAGTCTTACAAATACTTACCATGTTCATCCAATTATTAGTTCAAAGCTTACACTACTAATAATAAAGATAACTAGTTCAAAAGTCAAGTAAGATTTACAAAGTTTTGTGAGTCTTACAAACACTTACCATTTCGTCAAGTTATTAGTTCAAAGCTTACGCTACTAATGACAAGATGATTGGTTCAATAGTCAAGTAAGATTTATAAGTGAAATCCTATCATGTAAAGAGGTTGGCTGTTAAGCCTTAATAGGTCCAAAGCATTTCGAATGCATGATGTTGGATAGGTAACATGCCTAAAGGACTCACCGATAATCCTATCATGTAAAGGGGTTGGCTGTTAAGCCTTAATAGGTCCAAAGCATTTCGGATGCGAGGTGTTAGATAGGAAACACGCCTAAAGGACTCACCTAGATTCCTATCATGAGAGAGGATGGCTTTTAAGCCTTAACGAGGTCAAAGCATTTCGGATATGAGATGTTTGATAGGAAACATACCTAAAGAACTCACCTATACCTGGGTGAAGATTTGGCCGTCTTCTATGGTGTCTTGTGGAAAGATGCCTAGAGCCCTAGCAGAAACCAGGATTAGCACAGGGCCATAAATGTGCAAAGGCAAAGGCAAGTGTGGTTCAAAGTGAAAACTACCACAGATAAGTTTGATCTTGTGTGATCGCTGGATTTTAGACCTGTGCTAGTTCAAGTCTCTGCGACACCATGCATCTATCTTCTATTCAGTTAGTCTAAAGTGGACTCAAGTCCTTGTGACATCCACATTATGCACAACGATTGAAACGACGGCACCATAACACGACACTAGTTTAAAAACTTGTGGGGGATTGTTGGATTTTTTGGTCAAAACTGCTTTCCAAAATGAGTTTTCAAACAATATATATATTAACTACAAGTACTTTTCATAAATGCTTAGTAGCCTAGTGAAAAGTTTATGTTTTGGTGTTTCAAAAGGTCCATTGTTTGAGGCTTGCCAACGGTAAGCCGAGAAGTATTTTATTTAAATTAATCCCTCATAAGTTCTAGTGAGTCATTGGCCATGGGCCAATGGACTGGGGATCGGGGCTAATCGGGCTGAGACGCTAATGGGCGCTTTGTTAGGCGCACTTTGCACTTCGCACGGAGGCATCAGGGCGAGGTGGCGTTGTTTGGCACCACGTTGGCTGCCATGAAGGTTGCCTCGTAGGCTGCTTCGCAGCATGCGGACGAGCTACGTATTCGCACGAGGGTGACCCTAGTGTTCTCGTAGTTTGACAAGGTTCGCTAGTTCGACGAAGTTCATCTGTCATACGATATTCACCTATTTGACGATGTTCGTTCGTTTGACGATGTTCGTCTATCATACGAGGTTCGCTTGTTGACAAGGTTCGTCTGTCATACGAGGTTTGCCTGTCATACGAGGTTCGCTCGATCGACGAGGTTCGTATGTCATACGAGGTTCGCTTGTTTGACAATGTTCGCTCGTTCGACAAGGTTCGTCTGTCATACGAGGTTCGCCTGTTTAACGACGTTCGTTTGTCAAACGAGGTTCGTCTGATTTGCTGAGACGTGAGCCTCGCATTTCGTAGCAACGCGTCCATTGATTGCCTCGTATTCAGCAGTTACTGCATGTAGCAGTTACAACAGCATTAAGAGCAATTTAATGCATTGATGTTACAATCTTAATTGTCATTAAGAATTGTAACGATCACATTAATTGCTAGTGACTCTTGAGCCGGCCTTAGAGGCCTATAAATAGCGCCCTTGGGCAGCTCTTGGTTGTAGCTGGAAATTCTCTCGCGAGCGTGGAATATGAACGTTAGTATAGAATACGAACGTCGGAATACCCACGTGAGCTTGGAATACGAATGTTAGATTAACGTTATTGTTGTGCTGTTGCTATAGAAACTGTGCCCGCAGGAATCCTAAAACCGAAAGGTTTTGAACTGTAAGGTTCTGAGATCGAGGAGATCTTTTGCTTTGACCGAAAGGTCTTATAGATCAAGGAGATCTTGACAGTACTGGGTTGGTGCACACCAGAGTACTGTACTTTTGTTCCTGGAAGCAGTTTGGCCTTGGGATCCTTACACCGAAGTATACCAAATATTGCTTTAAGCACAGCGTTTCACAAACGCACAACAATTAATTAAAATATTTAAAATAACAAAACATCATCATTCACTGTTCAATTCTAGTTTTAACCTCAATTTCCAACAATTATTTTCCAAAATTTTTTAATTGTTGATGATTTCATTATGAATATGTACTAGGGTGTGGTGATTTTGATGGATACTTAGCTAATTCGGTTTTGATGAGAAGTGGGATTGGAAATCCTAGAATAGGCTTAAAACTTCCAATTCAAATAAGCAACACAATTAGTAAGTAATCAATGTAATTGCTAATTGAAAAACAAAAAGGTTACTGTTTAGTGAATACCTTTGATATATGAACTCCAAGACTTCTATGAACACCTGAGCACTTGATACAAATGAATACTCCCAGACTCGATGACCTGATTTTAGCCATTTGGTTATTTGATGTGGAGTATAAAACACCAACTTACAAATAAATTGTGTTCTCTGACATGATTTTGGATTTCCAAATTCTCAAGTATAATGGAAAAAATTTGACATCATATCATGAACATGAATAGTGAAATATTATCATCTTCAAAGTAGATATACTTTGCTTTTTATGTAAATTTATTATCTTCTCTATACTGATACTAATGCAAAATGTTCACTAGTAGCAATGTTTCACTTCATGTTTACATGCATATTTGCATAGTGAAATTCAGCACAAGCAGAAAATATGGAACTTGGCAACATCGTAAATTGTTGCTTGTTATGGGTTTTGGTTTCCTGAACCGGTGAAATCTATATGCAAAATTCTTAGGTTAATGTTGGATATATCATGATCGACGAAATCCATATCAAGACGTTCTCTAGATTTTTGGTTGCTGAACTGATCATATTTATATGTCAAATTCCTGAAAGAGCCTTTTCCTGTGGATATGATCATCAGCGAAGGCCAGCAAGCCTCCCTTAAGACTAGTATTCAATGTTGTAAGCTCCATGATGTAATTTGGTGATATACATGTTACTGAAGTGAATGCCAAGTCTTTTGCACCTTGGATATGATTTGTTAGGGATTCAATATTTTGCATGAACTTTGACTTTTGTGCTCGAGTCCCCTATTTGTTGATTAGATAGGTCTGAATGTTAAATTAATGAAACGAAATCAGTAAAACATCAGCTAATGCCCTTTTACAAATTAAGGTTTTCTTACTGTTTTATACTTCTTTTTTAATTAGGTTTATTATGATCTGAAGGAAGGATTTTACATTTTATTCGCATATGATTTCTTTTTTGGGTGGATTACCAGAGTATCGTCCAAGAGAGCCTTCACCATTGGTGAATATATATAAAAACCTTTCTTATATTTTCCCCTTTCTACATTCTTTTCCTTTTGTTTTGTTTTGTTTTGTTTTGTTTTGGAAATGATGACGAAGTGGAGCTGTAAATATTTTACATAAATGAGGGACAAGTTTCACTGTGGTGTATTATTTTACTGCTATTGGCTGAACATATACATATGCATCCCGTTGTAGCATAATGCCCTATGAAAACTGTTCAATTTTCAAACTATGTTGGATTTAGATAGCTCATCATCCTGAAGTTCAGTGATAGTGAGTATACATTTGGTAGCAGCTTGGTTTATCTTGTTTAGGTAAAGAGGTAATTGTTCATGTTTTATCTCGTTTAGGGAAAGAGGTAATTGTTCATGTGCTAGCTTCTTTGATTGCTCCTAGCATGGTTGCACATATTCTTGGTTTTTTTATCAAGTTGGCATGTATGTAACTTTTCTTATGCAGATTTTTCTGTTGCAGTTGTCGCGAAACTTTTTTGATGGGAAACTCATTTTTATTGTTGCTTTATGCAATGTATATATTGCGCATGCTAATATGTCACTTTTTTATGACTAGACTGAGTATTCAACTAGAACAACATGTTATTTGAAAGCACCCTAATGCCACTAGGAAATAACCCTAGAGGGGGTGAATAGGGTTTATGCTAATCTAATCCGATTTATGTCAAATTAAAACTTTACTAACAAATATATCCTAACACAAGAGATATGAACAATATTTGTGCAAGGATAATAAACCAAGGGAAATATGAACACGAACAAGATAGTGGAAGACAAAGGCGATATAGGATATAAACACAAAAATAAGTGCGCCAATGCAATCACAAACAAACGATATGATCATGGAGTTCGGTCCCCACGACCTACGTCTCCGCTCCTCACCCCGAGGAGATCTTCACTATCACAACCGGGTTTTCTACGCTCACCCGGATAACGTTTACACCTCATACTCGATTTTCTAGCTCACCGAAAACTTTACAACCACTCACAATGTAAACACACTATCTACCACTTTAAGTGTTGGTCTCTAGCCCGTGTCTCCCTCAAGTGTTAGGAATTATAATATCTCTCTAGGCATTACCACCTACCCTACTCTTGGGATGACCCCGTCTTTCACCACACACTCCTCTTGATGTACTAGTGTATTACAAAGTGATATACACAATTACGCTCTCAATACAAATAAGTTGTTCTCTATAATGGATGAGAATACAATGTAGGCTCACTCAATTGTTACAACTCTCACCACCCCAAATATACTATGTATGAAAATACAATAAGCTCAAGTGGGTGTGTGTAAACAATGAGTGAAATCAAGCCAAACTAAACTCAAATAAATCTAGCTTATGGAAATGAAAATCAAACTTATAAAATAGCTAGATAAGAGTTTAGAAAAACTTCTCTATAGATAACAAGAGAGAGGGAGAAGAGTGAATGCTCAAACACCAAAGGATGATCTCCTCTTTGCTCTTGTGAAAGTTGCTTCACAAACTAAACTTGAAACAAATACTAAAACAAACTTAAACACCCTTTAAACTTGTTTAAAAACTTTCTTGATTGCTACAGAATGTTAGAGGACAATTGGTATATATAGGATCATAAGACAAAGCCCAAAAACCCAAGAAATCCTAGCAAAAAGACAAAATAACAGTAACATGAAAATCTGGAAAAACTAGCTATTATGCCGTCGGCCGGCTGATCAGTCGACTGATGAGCTGACTATTACAATGAACTAGCAGCTCATCGGTCGACTGATGAGCACGATCAGTCGACTGATGACCTCATTAGTCGACTGGTCAATCGATCAGAATAAAACATAAACTTTTTACAACTACAGGCACTTTCATCAGTCGACTGATCGGTCGACTGATTGCATCAGTCGACTGACCAGTCGACTAATAACAAATATACAGCCTGTTTAAAGCAGAAATCTAATTTTTAAACTGCTTTTAAAAATAGCAAACAAATTTCAAAAAATATAAAACTTTGAGAAATGATTGTAGACATGATAATACACATGCTATAAAAACTGGTTTTCAGAAAACACCTCCAAAATAAGAAATCTCTTTATTTTACAAAAATGTCCAAAACATGAAAACTTGATAGACATGAAATTTGATGTTTTGACATAAACCAAAATTTGAAACTATGTAAAATAATTTTATAGACTTGATAAAAAGTATAAACTATAGTTGTTAAGTCTATAAACCAAAAACATAATATTTTTTCCAAATACAATAAAATATGAAACATATAAAAGTGTATATGAATATATAATTATTTCATATCTACATAACTAAACCAAAAACCAAAACTTGTATATATATAACTATATATAAATCCAAAACATGTATGTGTGTATATATGATATTGAGCTTAAAGTATCTAACACGCATAATATAAACCTAAACTAATTTACCCAAGCTAGAAGGTCTTCAATATAGCTCCACTTAGTAAACTGTGCGGATGAAGCTTGAACTTGAATCTTGAACTTGAATTATATTGCTTCACTCCACAATTCCGTCAACCTCCATTGGATATGATTGTGAATGCTCGATTCCATCCATCCTTCAACATATTGTTTGCCTAGAATAAATACAAAACACAAACACTAGACAAACAACATTAGTTGTTAATTGTTTGTTAATAATCATCAAAACAAAAGGACCCAACATTACCAATTGCTCTTGTGTGGCGTTATAATGTAAGTAGAGGAAGGGCACTCTTAGCACAACACTGTAGGCTGTCTAGTAAAAATTACAAAGTAAATGATTTTATTTCTCTTACTATCAACAACAGTTATCCATTTTACTTCCAAAATCAACTACTGTGGGAGATTGGAACTAAATATGCATACAAATCTTTATTTGATGATGACTATTGTTATTAGAGGTAATTTTATTTTCCTCTTAAGAATACATGTCTCATATATCAATTAGCACCGAATCTAATCTATTTGGGAGTTCTGTATGGTACATCCTTGCCTAATCTCATTTTACATTTGCATTATTGAAAGAAGAAAAGGAAACACGACTGATGATAAATTAATCAGTTTTCTTCATGAAAGGTTTCAGTCTATGCATTGAGATAGTTTCTTGTTAGACGACGAGACTCGTCAAATCTTTGAACCTGTTTAGGTACGTTCTCTTTTGGATTTCTTTTTGGACAAGTGCTATGATAGATGCTGTTTAGCCGTCTTGAGTAGCATATGCTTTTTCTCATGCATTTTTCCTATAAAACTAGTACACTGCAAGCATATTTTGTGTTCTACCACTTGCTTCAAGTTTCTAAAGTTTATTAATTTTCATCATTATGATTTGTTCAACATTAAAAACTATCCTGATCATCTTGATTGGGTTTTAGCATGGTTTTAATTCATTAGATAATGTTGTCTATGGATTTTTGTGTCATTGACTAATTGATGCTAAATTGTATAATGTAGGACTCAATAAATTCTTCGAGACATGAAGTTGGACACATTGGAGAGAAAGGAGTAGAAGACTTGAAGGATAAATAGAGGATTCTATATATGGTTTCTTTTAATAGTTTATGTTGTGGTATTTTGGCTTGTTGTAGTAAATCATGGTTACTTGTTGTAGCAAATCATTGTTATCAACTATCTATAGCATGTTGTATTTTAAATGAAGGCTTATTGTGTAGCCTAGAGCTTCTTATGAGGATTTTTTGCTAAACTCTATTGTGTCGTCGAGTCTTTTTATCATGACTAGTTATTAGAGTAGTATTTTTCCTCTTTGGAGATCGAAGATTGATTTAGTATTGGATGAAACCATGAAAAAATGTCATAATAATGAATATTTTGGACATTATTATTATTTTTGTATTCTCTCATACTGGTTCATGAAGGATAAAATGTTTGCATGTGTATTTATAATTGCTACTGAAGAGATCAATTTTGATTTTGAATCATTTCTCAAAGTTTATTTCAAATCCAAATTCATGTCTAATAAAATATATCCAAATATTAAATTTTAAATATTTGATTTCAAATCCTTGCATTTAGTATTGACATCCAAATAAATAATTTTATTAAATAATGGATTTCAAATCTTAGATTTGAAATCACTTTATTTTAAATTAAGAAATTAAGCTTCCAAATCAAGCTTCCAAATCCAAATCTTAATTGCCAAATGCAGCCATGTTCATCACCATGTTAGTTGCTCAAGAACAAAAACCCCAAACTCTAGATTACCACGTTATACTATTATAACAAACAGATAATTAACAAACTAAAACCTTTACATCATGAAATTGTTCAATTTTCCAATTTCAATTTCGTCATTTATTGATCCAATTGCTCAAATTGGGACCACATGTTTCACTAGTAAAGACAAAAACCTAGAATCATACGCAATGTATTATTATGATAATTGTATAACTATCCAAGTAAATGACTAAGTACATCATAAAGTAATCTCAAATCCGTGGTTTAATGAGTTGGCTCTCTCTCTTGTAGCCGTCCTCTCTAGGGTTTTGAAAATCCTAGTTTTCAGTCGGCTCTCTCTCTTGTAGCCACCCCCTCTCTAGGGTTTTGAAAACCCTAGATCTTAGTCCTTTCCTTTTCCTCTCTAGAAGCGCGTAACGCTTCACTCCCCCTCCCTCATGACGGATCTACATCAGAACGACCCTCTCTTTTCATTTTTTCTCTGGCCGGTTTCTACAATCTTTGTGAGGCACGACCCTTCCTGTCTCACTCCAATAAGTTTTACGGTGAATTATTTGGCGAGATCTGAGTCTTATCCCCAACCCTCATGGCAGTCTTTGGAGTTTCCCACATCTCGGTCTCTGAGGTAGCTGTCTTTCGGCTCACACGAATGACATCGCCGTTTCATAATTAATTAACGGCATCCCCGTTTTATATTTATTTTACGACATCGCCATTTCATATTTAATTAACGGCATCGCTGTTTCATATTCAATTAACCACATCGTCGTTTCAGGGCCGCCTTTCAGTCTCCAATTAACAGCATCGCCGTTTAAGCCATCTCTTAGACTCAAATTAACGGCATCGCCGTTTTAAGACTGTTTATCGGTCTCATATTAACGACATCACCATTTCAAGTAGCCTCCCGGCTCCAAATCAATTTGGAACATGATGAGAATTGATGATGATGGGCTGGTTGAGCTTTGTGCCAAATGCAGCTTAGATGATGAAGATGTCCCTATTTTTCTGTCAACTAAGAACCGGACAGATTCGACTTCCCTTAACAATTGGCTCTTGGGGAAGGTTTTTGGTAAGAAGATTGCTAATAGAGATGGCCTTGAGCGTGTTCTTAGGAAGGTATGGATTGTAGATGCCCCCTTCTAGGTGGAATATTACAGTGGAAGAAATACTTTCCCTTTTAGATTCGGTTCCGATGTAGATAGGGAGAAAGTGCTTGATGGTGGGCCATGGTGCTTTGAAAGGAACTTGCTCAATTTGATTGTTCCTCGTGGGGTCAGTGCCCCAACTTTTCTGGATTTCTCTTTAACTTTATTTTGGGTAAACTTCAAGAATGTACAACTGGCTGCGATGAACGAGAGGTACGCCAGAGACTATGACTCAGTTATAGGAGAACTTAAAGGGATTGATTTACGGGATAACAAGATACGGCTGAGAATTCTCATGGATATTACTAAGCCTCTAAAAAGATGCATACATGTTTGCTTTGAAGAGACCAGGGAGATTGAGAAGCTCTTCCTCACCTATGAGAGACTTCATGACTTTTGCTTTTCATGTGGCATTATTGGCCACAAAGCTGCTGAGTGTGACAAACAAAGTATATAAGTCAATGATATTTTTATCACATCCAAAAGGAGATATGGTTCTTGGCTCAGAGAACCCCCTCCATCTTCCAAGGCCTTTGAGACTCGATCTTCTGGAGCAAGTGAAGCAGATCGTGAGGGGCAGAAATAACCATGATCTCAGGTGGTCTCAGATGATACTCAGGATGATGATTCACGTGGTAGTGCTCCACTACAGATCATTCCAGTCATGGTGAGGTGTGAAACCCCTCCTGTACCCTTACCCATGGATACCGATGTTGGCTCTGATTTACATGACGTTATAGTTTCCACATCTACCTCCAGAAAGTGGGCTACATCGACCTGGAAGAGGCTTGCTAGAGGGTCTGGGTAGCAGAGCTCCAAACAGAAAGAGAAAGGAGACAAACGCAGGAAAAATTCTCTAAAGGATCCTCCGTATGTACATGAGAAGAGGGCATAATTAGTGATTTCTAGTTTAGATTCTACTCTTGTTGATGCGCACCCTGGTGGCTAGGGACGCCAGGAGCCATGAATTGCTTTTGTTAGAACATTCAGGGACTGGGGAACCCTAAAATGTTGACTGCTTTTCGCAGATTGATGCAGACTCATTCCCCAAGTCTAGTCTTTCTTTATGAGACTAGACTTTCTGGTAGGTGGGTGCAGATAATGAGATCCCAGTTGGGTTTCCTGAATTGCTTTGTGGTGGATAGTAGAGGTAGAAGTAGTGAACTCATGTTACTATGGGGTGATGAAATGGATGTGACTATTTGTTCTTTTACTCCGGGGCACATTGACGCATCAGTTGTTGACTCAGCGGGAAGGAACTGGTGATTCACCTGGTTTTATGGTCATCCTCAGAAACACTTACGGTGCCAGTCCTGGGATCTGTTGAGATGGGGGTTTTACATTTCCTTAGCTAGAGGACTAGTAAAAGTTTAGGTGTGAGGATATTTGATCATAACATATTATTATATTTTTACACCCTCATTATCTATCTTATTTGAATAAAATATTATTAATAACTTTATTTATCTTAATTTACAGGATAATGAAGAGTTAATGAATAAGTGCCGAAAAGAGTCAAATTTTCTTAATTTCTACAATCTAATGAAGCCCAATATGAAGTCAAAAGGAGGCCCAAAAAAGCACAAGGACCAAGAAGAAATCGTGCCTAGAAGTCACAAAAATTACAAATAGGTTACAATCCAATCGATTGACTAACTAATTGACCAATCGTTCAGCCAACTGATTAGTCTACCAATTGGTTCGTAACTAAATCAATTTATGGTTGAGATTTAATCCTTCTTCCTCAAGCTAAATCCATAGGTTCTTGTTTATTGATATAGGCTATAAATAAGGGTAAAGGGTAAGGGGTTTAAGAGCATCTCCAAGAGCCTCCCTATCTCATGTCCTTGAGTAAAATTAGGGAGTATGAGGGA
The DNA here is from genome assembly GCA_022839385.1 of Asparagus kiusianus. Classification (NCBI taxonomy): domain Eukaryota; kingdom Viridiplantae; phylum Streptophyta; class Magnoliopsida; order Asparagales; family Asparagaceae; genus Asparagus; species Asparagus kiusianus. Next base: position 895,874 of record BQKN01000121.1, on the reverse strand, counting down.
AAATTTTGGCTCCAACAAGCTCCCTATAATGAAGACTAAATATAGGGCTTATGATTTGGCATTCCAAATCAAAGATAAGAAATGACTCCCTATATTTAATCTCAACATAAAGAGCATTATTAGAGCAATTTTCTCCCCCCTCCTACTCCCTATATTTAGTCTAGGACATGAGATAGGGAGCCATTTGGGGAGCATTGTTGGAGCACTTGCTTATTATTTGGCTCCCTATTTCCTAGGATGAGAAATTTACTCCTCAAATATAGGGAAAAACTAAGATCATTGTTGGAGATGCTCTAAGAAAAGTTTTGTAAAACTCCATCTAGAGAGAAGAGTTACTCTTAATTTATAAGACTTTGAAAGATTACAAACTTTATTTGCAATTAATAAAAAATTACCTCTTTTAAAATTTTTTCTTCTCTTTATTGATTGATGAAGATGAAGATTTACTTTTAAGGGGCTAACCCCTTTGCAATGTAAGTTTTTTCCTTTTATTTTCTTACTTTAGATATTCATGTTTTACGATTTTATTTTATTTTTATTTTAGTAGATTAGATTTATTTTGATGCCTTGTAGAGTACATTCACTTTCATGTTCTTTTACTTTTTTATTTTCTTATATTTTTATTTTGTAGTATAAATTTACTTTCTTGCATTTCTATTTTTGTAGCTTAGATTTACTTTTATGCTCATAGTTTAGATCGTTATTTTCTTATCATTGTTCTTATTTTTATAATTACTTTTTATTTTTCTTGTATTTTTATTCTCCTTCTTTCATGCTCTCTAGTCTAGATCATCTCTTGGCTTTTATTTTCCAAAATGTGCAACTAAACTCTTGTAGGAGTTCTAGAATTGTATGAAACTAGTTTGTTTCTTTTATGATTTGTAGATTGCTCTCTTGTGCTTAACATTATCATGTTTAGGGTAATAAACTAGAAAACTAATTGGTTAAAGAAGAATTTGATAATCTTGTTTATCTTGAATGATTTGATAGGTTATGCTTATAAATTTTAGAATTACTATCTAGTTGTTATTCTTTAGATGAATATTAATTTTGCTTGAATGATAAATTGATAGGTTATGTTTTCGTTAAGTGGTTTGATAGTCTATGCTTAATAAATCTAAAGTAAAATATGATAAAAAGAGAATAGTTCATAAATTTTAAATAAAACAAACTAGTGGATTTAACTTCAGATTCATATAGTATCCACTTGATTTTCTCACCTTTTTTATATTGATATCTTACTTGATTCCTCTTTTCTTATTTTATTTTTACTTTTAGTTCTTTTTTTCCTCTTTGTTCCCTTTTCATTTTTCCTCTTTTTGAATTTTCTTCTTAAATTTTCTTGTTTTATTAGATCACTCTCTTACTTCCCTCTCTTACTCCCCTCTTGTTCTAGTTTTCTTTTATTTAAAATAGTCACACACTTTCCTAATATCTCTCCACACTTACACTTTTTACTCCTAATTGTCCACACACAACTTTAAGGAACTATTTTAGAGTTTTCTTTACACACGTTTCTCAAGGGATCGACATCTTTCTATACTATAACTTGATAGTTGTGCACTTGCAAATTTATTTTATTTATCCCCTATCATCTATTAACTAGCCTCTATTGCTAAAATGCGTAAGCCAAATGACTCTTTCTTTTTAACAAAGAAAAGAGCCAAATGGTTCATGTTTTTAGGGAAAAAAGGATTAAAAACTCATGTGAGCTTGTGGTCCGAGGCCTATTGTCTATTTGTAGGAATCCCTACAAGCAAATAGCAGCGAGCTAAAACTATTGTTTGTCCAAGGGCCAAAAGTCTAAAGGCCTTCAGCTTTACTGGCCTGTTGGCAGCAGGCCATCTATAAATTGCTAGCTTATTGCTAGCAGGCTGAAAAAAGGAAAAATAGCGGCCCGAGGTTGGACATACATGGAGCAAGACTCATTAGGGCCGAGCTTAATTCGTGCAGAGCCAAACCAAATGTTCTCTTGTTTAGAACTTGACCTTGTCTGGCCCATGACTTGGATGAATACTACGCCGGAATTGGCCCGACCCAATTTGATACGGCCGGTTACGTTAAATATGGCATGGGCCGGGCCAGCCCATGTCCAAATGGCCCTTTTATCCTGAAAATTTTACCTGAGTGCTAGCTACTTAACTTTTCCTTTCCGTAGGAGTTGCAGACAAGAAGCTAAAATTCACACAATAAAGGGGGAGAAAATGGGTCCGAAGTGAAAACAAAGGAGAAACATAAAAAAAATAAATAAAATAAAAACGATTCAAATGACTAAATCGGCGACGGAGAAGAAGAGGATCCGCCGAGCCCCTCAGAATAATGGCGGCAGCAGTAGGGATCTATCTGATTCCAATTCCTCGTCAAAGGTTCGATCAATTTCTGTGAATTTTTTTCGCCTTTCATTTTGGGATCAATTTAGGGTTTAGTCTCAATTCTTCAGGATTGTTCGTCGTATCTTTCATTCTTTTAAAATTGGGATCAAATAGGTTTTTTTTAATATGTTTGGAATTCAATGAGAGGGACGTTGTGGATTATAACCCTAAGAGCCCATTTGTAGATCCAAAATGTGATTTTTGTTTTGTTTTGTTTTTGTTTTTGGTGTGCCGGGTATGATTAAAGCCAAATCTGGTAATATTTAGCTAAAAGTTTGTTGGGGTAAAATATTTTTCTTTTTGGAACAAATTTTAGGGGTTTAGCATCCATTTCTTCATGGCTCGTTTTGTGGTACTTTGATCTTTTGAAATTGTGGATAGGAGAGTCTATATGTTTGGGATTGAATGGGAGGGAATTTGTTGATTGAAGCCCTACAAACCAATTTCTATTAGTAGAATATGGTTTTTAAACGAAGATTGTTACCCAAATTGGTAATTATTCTAAGAACAAGTTTGTGGGTGTCAGAGAAAAGTTTTATTTGTGCTCCTCAAGAGTATAAAGATGGAATTGTTCTTCATGGCTTGTTTCTTTGTGCTTTTAATTCTGAAATTTTACGATCCAAATCCTTGTTTATTCGCCTTCCATTTCCTCTATCATGCATAATTAAAGGGTTCATTACTAGTCACAGTTTTCAGTTGCTGCGGCTTATCAGGCATCCTCTAAACCAATTGCAGGGTCAGAAAGCTTTATTTCTCATATCTTTCTTTTGTTCTAGTTTGTTTCTTATATTCTCTCTTCTGTCATGAGGCCATGGGAAATGGAAGGAAATAATCCCATTGGTTTTTGACCTGGGAAAATCTTTCATTCTGATCTACTCCATGGCTGATAGTAGCTAGTTTATGTTTCACAGTGGTGTAAGTAACTGTTTAAGGAGCTTTAACCCTAGTTTACATTGCCAATTAAAATAAATTTTGGTATTTTGAGTCAGCATTTAGAAGTTAAGGTACGTTAAAGGCAAGTTTCATTATGCCCTATTTATTTTGCTCAAGGAGATTTCACATACTTTAGTTCCAATGGACTTAATGGTTGGTAATGGCAAGCAGATGTTTGACAATGGGTTAAATAATTGTTTAAGGGGCTTTAACCAGAGTTTACATTGCCAAACAGTTCTTTTGGTAAATGAATTTAGGTACTTTTGAGTTTAAGTTATTAGAATTTAAGATCGGTTAAAAGAATTCTGTTAACCAGCATGTATAACCGGATTAAGAGCTAATACTCATTTTCAGGTGGAGTAGTAAATTGGAGTTAAAGGTGGAAAACAAAGAGTAGGAATAATGTATTCAAACAACTTCATCATCTTTCCAAACACAAAAGTCCATTATCTGTTTCCCAAAACATTATATTTAAATGCTTCAAATTTCATGGGATAACTTCTGGGTCAATCCCTTAACCCCTCTACTATTCATAGAACTTTCTTCCCTTACCATTGGTCACTACTACCTTTACTGCATGACCCAGAGACTGTTTGATCAGTTCTGAGCAGCGCACCATCTTCAAAAATTTTAATTGTATTTTTAGATCTCGACTACCTTATTGGATGTTGGGAACTTTTAATGCCTGTTCCAGATATATAGGAACTGTTTATTGTAAATCATCAAATATGGTCATATAAGTTTTCCTTTTTTCCTTTTCATGGTTTAGTCATAACATGCAGCCTGTAGTCTCTACTCTTAGACATCCTTAGCTCTTTTGTGCAACTGTTGCATACTGTTTTGTGGGATTGTTGCGTTTATTGATCCTTACCTTTAACTTAACTGCGCATTTTATCTTGATCCCTAAAATTTATGTGGTACCTGCAGAAATCAGCTGGGCAGAAAGATGTATATCAGGTGTTTGCTGAGAAGGTTCGAGACAATAAGCAACTGGAATCTAGATGGGCCATTATGCAAGAAGCAAGGGTTGAATATTTTAGAGGGAAGGACGTCACAGTTTTCTTAAGAAACCATCCTGAGCTTAAAGAAATATTAGGAGCAGATAAAGATTTGGATACAGAAGATATTGTGAATACTTTGCTCAGGAAGAATCTTATAGTAAGATGTGACCGTGTGATGAAAACTGTTAGACCTGGGAAGAAGAAGTTATCCTCTTGGCCTGCACATTTGGAGATATATCATGTAAGTACCTTTTTCTTATCCCTAGAGAAGCAGGTGACTGGTTTTATTTTGTCATTCTATTTTTCCTTGGATTGTTAATTCCACAATACATCATTATTAGAGTTGTATATCTAGGCAGCATTAGATATGCTGATTCAGGCTGTAAACTTGCTGCATAGTTTCATATGTAATATGATACTAAACTGTTACCATGAAAAAAAATTCCAGTTGACAATTGTTTATTACAGAACCTTTAGTTTTGTTAGGTTTTTTTAGTTTTATAAGTTATATTTGTGAAGTTACATTATCACTGCATGTTCATATCACTTCCTAGTTAACATGCATTAAAAACACGTGCAACAAAAGATGACTGCTTCCCAGAAAGGACAACATACACAATTCAATTATTTCCTTTTTAACATCATGCATTTTTTAATTATGTTCTCCTGTTTCTGTGTTGTCTGGATGGTATTTGTTTCATGCTGGGCAAGCTTATATGCACATGTTCCCATCTTTATATCTATTAACTTCGTATCATAAAAGACATGAAACACCTAAGATAAAACTTAAATAGTATGGTATAAATTATCTCATGAAAATAAATATTTTATTTTCCACAGTTCTACTAATAACTATCCACTAGTTATTGGCAATGCCAGCTGCACCAACACTGTACTTATAATTGCTGCTATACTTGTTCTTATTTATATCAATAGTAGCAAGAACCAATATTAGTCGGGGGGGTTTGTTTAGTGGTTATTATAACCACATATTGTAGAATAGACATATTGTTATAAGATATTGATGCTATCCACAGAAAGTACCCATTATTTTGTTATCTTACATTCTAGCTACTGTTCCTATAAAACATAATCTTGCTTTCTTTGTTTATTCTCATGCCTTTCCCCTTGAAAAGCACTACCATAACAAAAAAAATCTGACTGCTGAAGAAAAAAGATATCTGTATGATGTATAGTGTCATAAGAATATGGTAACTTTGGGAAGTTCTGTTTTGAGCCACATATTCTAGTGTAAAGTAATGTTTGAAGTTGGGATAAGGAGAATCATGTACTTGTTGATGTCTGTAGTCAGTATTTGGAGATATTTTGAGGCATCAAATCAGAGTCTTCCTGCTTGAGACACTGCTATCAAATGGACAACTGGTAACATCTTATTATAAAGGGATTCAATATTTTGATGCCCATGTTAACATAAGGCATAAGGTGACTATACCTTCTCTTCTACTAGTGATCCATCTACCTTATTTCTTTCTTCAATTGCCATCCTTTTGTTCTGTCTCAAATTCTTAGTTCTTGGTGCAACTCTACTCTAATTGGTGAAGAACTTGTCCTTATCTTGTTACTTCTTGGTCAACTTCACCATCCTTTCTAGTAGAAAATGTTATATTGGCTTTTAGCTTCTGGTTGTGTGTTGCAACATGCGAAAGTACTTCTAAAATTACTCTGGCACTTTAGAATTTGTGGTTAAGAAAAAAGTTGATGTTCAATGATCTTAAACTTGATGTTAACTGATCATAAAATATTAAAATCCTTCTGTTACACGACAAGTCTGAAGTTGTAATGAGCATTGAGTTTATAATTTTGTAAACATCCCTCACTGGGCGACTGTGCTCTTCACGGAGTAAGATCTGTGCTATTTTGGGTGGTGATACCTTTTTTAAATCCAGTTTAGATGCATGTCCAGTGGGCTTTGAACCCGAGATGCTTTCATGCCATATTAGAGTCCCTTCTACTATATCAAAACTCTTATATTGTGGTGAGTGTTGCGTGTTATAATTTTATATTCTGAAATGATATTTTAGAGTAAGGTGAACACATACTAAGACTTCATATTTGTGGAATTGAAATTTCTGGATCAGAAGGAATAACTCTTGTCAATTAAGCCTTTTGGGTAGGATGGTTTCACCTAACAAAATTTGTGTTCAACACACTTGTATCACAACACTTGTTTCCATCTGTGTCCAACATGTAGAAATTTATAAGCTGTTAGTTACCTCAATATTGTATACAGGTTGGGATACAATATGCTTCTGACAAAAATGAAATATTTTATGAATAATTAAATTCTTTAATATATGAATGAAAACTAATACATGTATTAACAGAAGCCAGATATGTATATATTTAGATGAAATATGCATGGCCGTATCTATCATCTTCTCTAGATTTTTGATTCTCATTGCCGGAGCCCAACACCTCATGTCTGTGTTTGAGCGTGACATTTTGTATCTGTCTCAAAGCTTGACACTTGCATCTGCATCCTCTAATCATAGTCGGCTGTTAAGTAGCTTATATTTTTGTCTCGACCACCAACCTGGGTTGTGTTTCATTCAATTGATAAGGATTGTTAGTCAAATTATTTAGTAACAGCACTTTCATGTTAAGTAACACCATCAAAAGTATTTCTAGCTTTAACATGTATGTGTGGGGTGTTCTTTTTTCCTTTCGCTGTCTTTTCTTAAAAGAAAACAGGATTAGAAAAATTAACAAACTTGATGATGTTCTAATGTATTCCATGCTTTCTAACATCTGCACATTAACTTCCTTTAGGGTTTGAAGCAGCAAATAAATTTGTTTTGCTTGAAACATATCCTTTCTGATCATGCGTAATATGAAACTATGGTTACCATGGTTTTGGTGCATTCGTGCGAGTCTTCTATGTACCAATTGGTCTTGGGATCACTGGGCTCATACTGAAAGCTTTCTGCAATATATATGGTCAGTATTTGCACTTTTTGATGCCCACCAAGGTGGTTGTTTATTTGCAGGATATCTGGTGTTTTATCTATATAATTTAGCTTTTGTTTTTTTATCCATCCTTTAGCCAATAATGAACATGGTACAAAATGAGAACATATTCCTAATTTACACGAAGTAAGATACTTACATCTCTTGAAGCACCAAATCTTTTCTTAGACAAATGTTAATTTCACTTCTGCATTTACTATTTTCCTTTTGTTTTAGAGAGCCAATAATTTCTTTTTATCTGATTCTCTAAATTTATTTGCACCTAAGAAAACCTTACAGTGTTTCATGTTTGTTATTAAGCTAAATCTTTGCATGGTATGTTGTAGTATTCATTCTCTGCTTGCATGATGTCTGCAGGAGCAAGTTTTCTCTGAAAACGACGCTTTCTTTGCGTGGGCTTTTATGAAAAGACGTGCATTATGGCAAACAATTCTTTCGTTCCTCTGGCCAGTGGCAGCATTAGCAGTGTGCTTGTTTCCAGTGTACCCGTACCAGGTCAAGATTGTTGTTCTCTACTCGTGCGCTGGAGCTCTACTTTTTATAGCAACACTGCTCTTAAGTAAGTTTACTGATATTATAAACACTCTCTTTCCGTTTTAGTATATATTGGTTATCTTACATTGGCAAGTCAGCATATAGTTTAAATACGAGAACTGGTCTTTCCCTATTTGAGATCTTGATTTTGTAGCACTATATTAACATCATGCACGCATGCACGCGCGCACACATATATGTAATATATAGTATGAAAAACTTAATAGGTTTCTTCTTTCCATGAGTTGATGATAAGTTTGAACTTTGAAGCCTTTTCTCAGAGCTGCTTCTGTGATTAACAGTCTTATTATATTGTTAAATTTCCATTGACCTTAAACACACACTCGTGCCCCCCCCCCCTCTCTCTCTCCCCCCTCCATCTCTTTTTTAGGCCTCTGGAATCAATGGTTCACCCTTTATTCTCCCAAATGGAAATGTTAAATTCTAGAATAATTTCAGTTTAACTAGTTTATGTTACAAAATTTGGCATTAAGTGCACAGGTGTAATCCTCCATTCAATGGTTCACCCTTTATTCTCCCAAATGGAACTGTTAAATTCTAGAATAATTTCAGTTTAACAACTTTATGTTGCAAAATTTAGCTTTAACTGTACAGGGGTGAATCCTCTATTCCATGATTCCAGCAGTTTGGTTTTGATGTTTCTTTCCTTGTGTGTGGGTGTGGGTGTGGGGGGTGTGTGTGTGTGGGTGGTGGGGGGGGGGGTTGGTTGACAAATTTCTGATGGCCATACCATACTTGTTCTTTTTTGGTAATGTACATCAGGACAATCAATGCATATATCCATTCTGCTTATTGCATTCTATGACTGTATTTGTCATGGGTTTTTACTGGGTTTTTCCTAATTGTGTCATCGGCTTTTTTATCAATAGTTGGTAGAAATCAGTAAAATGTGGCATAAATCCAATCCAAGCCAGGAGAAAGGTGCTAATAGTTTTCAGTTTCCTTTTAATGTTTTGACAATTCACATGAAAACGATTGTAGCTGAAGTTCAAGTGTTGTGATGAATTAACACCATTATCTCAAAGAAGTATTGGTACATTCATTAAAAGCTGAGAGATAGCTTCAGTTGTGGATAAGATGAGATCTAGCTTAAGAAGGCTTGACTTGTGTATCATAGACCGATTAGTACAGAACTCAGGAGGATGAAAGTACTGGAGTTGAAAGAAATGTTAACATTTATAGCATACACACTTCTATCAGTGACTGATGTCTGTACCATGACGCAATGATAACAAAATCTGCTAGAACTTAATACTCAAAAGTTTCTCTTGTCCTCTCATTTTCAATCATGGTTATTATAGTTGGGATTGGTCTTATTTTCCGAAGGCAAAAGAAATCAGGCCTTTTCTCTAAAGTCCTTTCACCTTTCTCATTAACCTGCAGTTAGAGGTGCAATTTTCGGTGCACTATGGATGCTTCTTGGAAAACGTATTTGGTTCTTCCCCAATATCAATGCTGAAGAAACAACATTTAGGGAGCTGATCCGGTTCTGGCCCAAGAAAGACGAAGGTGAACCACCCAAGTGGACATCAAGGCTCTTTTATGCCGCTGTTACTTTACTGGTCATTCTGTTGCTTCGGCACCATGCCCCTGATGAGGCTGCTAGGGCAAGGTATGTTATGATGAATTCCAAACTGAGCTTCTTGTTTCTGTAATAAAATATTGGTTTTTGGGCTACACGCCTACCAAATCATCAATAGTTATTATGTTACCTCCAAATCTTGATATTTATTAAAATGCCCCCAAATCTTAAACTAGGATGTTTCTACCTCCAAACCAAACGACGTAAAGTAGTAAATGGTTGAAGGGTGGTCCTTAAAAAATATTGATAATTTGGGGGCATGTAACCAAAAACCCAATAGTATTTATGTATTATGGTGTTAATTTATGCTCCTTTTGCAGATATCAAAAGAGAGTTTCAAACATTATTGATGATGTGCTTGAGTGGTCCCCCACATTAGCAATATCAGGGATGATGGACAAAACTATGGCAGGTAATGCAACAGAATCAGGTCATCCTACATTTGAAAGCAGCAGGCCTGAAGGTACAACAAATGAGGCAACAACTCATCACGTCGGTGATGATGTAGACGATGTGAAGGTTACCTCTGAAGAAATTCAGTATGAAGAAATTGTTGATCATGAGCACACTGAAACTCTTCACACATAGAATTGTTCAACAAGCCACCAGAATTAGAATATTGCATCTGGAAGAAAGAACTGTATGTCACGGTTTACTTTTATCGACTGTAGAATTTTGCTGTAAGTTATAATACTGGGCATGTTTCCCCTTGTTTTCGATCATGGTAAAAGCAAGTGATTAATTTTAAATTATGAGATTTTAACCTATGGTGTTGTCCATTAGATTGTTACTGGTTATGCAATTTTCTCTCTTGGAACTTGAATAAAATGTGCAGGGTTTCCCTTGTCACTTGAGGATGGAATGAAATAATTAAGAAATATGCATGATGAAGTTTTGTTCCATAATGGCGGGTACCTGCAAAGAGCAAGCCTTGCGTGAAAACTTACGGATTTGCCAACCTTGGTACTCTTTAAACTATATTTTTTTGCCTGGTATTTGTGTTTTATTAGACTTTTAATGTTATGGTTGGATCTTTAACACCTGATGTTAATATGAAATATTGATGTAATATCATATGTTCATCCTCTGGACTGAATCAAGGCCTTGAATCTCCGAAACTGCGATAATTGATTGCAGATTGTTGCTCATTAATTGTGCAACTTTGAGACCATATTCAGAACAAGTATGGCCAAAGAAACCAATAATAAATAAAATGGAATAAAATAAATGGAAATGTTAGGGGCACACCCCTAACCACAATCTCAATCACACCTCCTCTCCCTCTATAGTGCATTGGGCCCCACATTAAATTTTTAAAAAAAAATTGATGTGGGGCCCAATGCACTATAGAGGGAGAGGAGGTGTGGTGGAGATTGTGGTTGGGGGTGTGCCCCTAACACCACTCTAAAATAAATATGGCTCCCAACTATTTGTCACAGGACCACGCATTAGCAATCGTAGAGCATGCCTTCTTCAACACCATGCCTAAGGTTTGTTCGGGTGTAATTGTTGGTTTCTGATGCTTGACGTGAAATTAAAACCATTGAAACTTTTTATTTATTTATGCCCCTTCGAATAGTAGTAACGAATTTGGGAATGATCTTTTTCTTGGCAATTTGAGGTGATGTTCCTGCAAGAAAAAAAAAAAAATAAAAACAATAAAAAAAAACAATAAAAATAATAAAAAATTTAAAAAAAATAATAAATAATAAATTTTTAAAAAAAAATAAAGATACTGCTTTACTGTGGATTTGGCGGTATTACATAAACTATCACTCTCTTTTGAAAAGAAAAATTAACTACTAGTCTACTCGAGATAGGTGTTCAGTCCATTGATCTAATATATATAATAGCCGTGTGGAGAGGGTAGTAGGATACACTCTATTAATTAATAATAGGAAAAATACTTCAAGCTCCCCAAAAAAAAAAAAAAAAACGTGCTCCTCCGTAAGACTTTTTCAACAGGTGTTTTGCCCCTAAAAATAAATTTTTTGTTCTCTGAGCTCCCAAAACATAAAACCCAAGAGATTAAAATATGTGAAGACCATAATACCCTTCTCTCTCTCTCTCTCTCTCTCTCTCTCTCTCTCTTTCTCATGATGTTACTGTGATGATAGTTGAAATATTTGATGGAGATTATTATTTTATTATTTTCGTTGTTGATGAGGGGAGCTAAGTGTTTTCGTTTGTATTGGGAGATTGTTAAGGTTACGGGTTAATTATTAATGTTTCGGGTTAATTGTTAAGGTTACGTGTCAGTTGTTAACGTTATGGATCGGTTGTTAAGGTTACGGGTCAGTTGTTAAGGTTATGGATCGACTGTTAAGGTTACCGCATTGTTGTGAAGGATACACGTTGGGATATATATGTATATATATTTTGAGTGGCATGAATACTTTGGGTCACTTAGCCTAGTGGTAAAGTTTGGGAGGTTGGACAAGAGGTTAGGGGTTCAAACCCCTACAACAACAATATATATTTAAGGGTCTTTGATTGGGCTCT
>BQKN01000121.1:844715-859837 GCA_022839385.1 Asparagus kiusianus | reverse complement strand
AGAGAGAGAGAGAGAGAGAGAGAGAGAGAGAGAGAGAGAGAGAGAGAGAGAGAGAGAGAGAGATTGAGTATAGTTAGCCAAACGGACACACCGATGTGTTCACGAGGTTTGGTCCTTATGACCTATGTCCCCGACCACCTCTCCCGATGGTAATCCACTACGCAAACCCGGTTTAGAAGCCGGAATTTCTTCACAGCGATTTCATCGAGATCAATCTTTCCACACAATGATCTCCTCGATATCAATATCTCCACACGATACAGTTTGATGAATAATCTCTCTTACAATGATCCTATGACAAGGATTAAGAGATGACAATTGAAGCTTAAGGGTTGTGAGATTTGAAAGTGAGAAACCGAAATTGAGTAAGATGAAAGTTTGAGCTTAAAAACACACAAAAAACAAAACTCAAGGATTTTTCTTTGCTTGCTTAGTTACTGAATAAATAAGGGTTGTGGGATATAATAACCCAAATCCAAAACAAATCAGCAAATCCTATAAAAACAGCTAAATCTGGAACTAGCCGTTATAGCACCGTCGGTTGACTAATGTACTATTTAGTCGACTGATGAGCTTACCGTTAGCTGATTCTGTGCAACTATCGATCGACTGATGCAAGCCATCGATCGATTGAAAATATTGTTCAGTCGACTGATGAAGGTTGGTTGACTGAGCAAAAACTTTTAAATAATTGTAGAGTTGTTTTTCAGTCGACTGATGCATGGTGTCGGTCAACTGAAAATACTATTCAGTCGACTAATAAAGTCGGTCGACTGTGTAGAAACTTTTTCACAATTGCAAAGCAGTTCTTCGGTCGACTGATGAACAATATTGGTTGGCCGAAAAACATGCACAACCCAGAATGAATATAAAATCTAATTTTCAAAGAGCATTTAAAAATAGCAAATAAATTTAAAAAATTATAAAACTTGGAAAAATATTTATGTACATGAATATAAACATGTTAGAAAAGAAAATTTTGAAATATCATTTTTCGTTTGTGAAAACTTGTCATTTTACAAAACGGTCAAAAATACGGTTTTAGAAGTGTGTGTTTGATCCCCAAATGCTTCAAAGTAATCTACTTTATTTCTTGCCTACATTATGATCTAGAGAGAAAATAAAAAAATGCAAATAACGCTCACAATTGTATACAAATCTTGAGACTCGATATTTGCTCATTTTTTGATGAAGCTCTTTATATATATATATCATACTTGAAAGATCTTCTTCATCAACTTGCATCCAGCTCCATGAATATGATCATTGAAGCTTGAATCCATCTATCCTCCTAACATGGCACTATATTGCTTGATAAAATACATCCTGCACAATATCACTTGACAAGCAATTAGCACCAATAATGGGGTTTGTAAATCATCATCAAAACATGAGACCTACCAATCTCCCCCTTTTTGATGATAAAAAACCACCATTATAAAAGAGCATAAAAATAAATAAAAGTATACTTATAGATGCCCCCTATCTATAAGTCTCTCCCCCTATCTATGTGCACAAAGTGTAGGAGATTTTTCTCCCACTTTGTCACCATCAAAATAGGGTATACAATACAATACATATGTTGTCAATCTACAAAATACTCCTCTAAGTGTTGGCCTACCTGTGTCACATTCCTCAAGTGTTTGGATTTATCACATCTCTCTAGGCCCCGGTCACTCCCAACCACTACTCTAAGTGTCCTTGTGTATCACAATATGCTATGACAATGAGTAAAAAAATATCAAGATATGAAAACTATTATCCATATAATAAAAACATGCCAGGCCATCAAAATAATTCACCTCTTATATGACAAAAATATTCTTCGCTAAGAGGCTTAGTAAAGATGTCTGCTAATTATGATTTTGTATCAATATAAATAAGGGATACATTTTTTTTCTACATGACCACGTAAAAAATGATGACGTACATCTATATGTTTTGTTCTTGATTGTAAAACTAATTTTTTTGAAATATTTATAGTACTAATATTATCACAAAATATTTTTGTATCATGAAAATATAAATCAAAATAAACTAAATTTTGTTTTATCCATAATAGTTGTGCATAACATAAGCCGGCGGTAATGTATTCCACTTCTGTAGTGGATAAAGCTACACAATTTTGCTTATTGGATGACTAAAAAACAAGTAAGTTGCCTAAGAATTGACATGTGTCACTAGTACTCTTATCGTCTATTTTGCATCCGGCAAAGTTGGCATCACAATAACCATAAAGATCAAAAGTAGTATGCTTAGGATAAAACAAACCAAGCTCAATAGTACCATGAATATATTTAATAATTTTTTAACCACAATTAAATGATATTTTCTAGGAGAAGCTTGAAAACATGCATATGCACAAACACTAAACATAATATCCAATCTACTAGTGGTGAGATAAAGCAAACTACCTATCATACATCGGTATAGCTTTTGGTCTACTTTCTCACCACTTTCATCCTCATCCAACTTGATAGAGGTGCTCATTGGAGTTGGTGCATATTTGGAGTTTGACATCCCAAATTTCTTCACCAACTCTTTGGCATATTTGCTTTGTGACATGAAGATTCTATCATCACTTTGTTTGACTTGGAGACCAAGAAAGAGTGTAAGCTTTCCCATCATACTCATTTCAAAATGCTCTTGCATAACCTTTGAACATTCCTGGCAAAGAGTTTCATTAGTAGCCCCAAAAATAATATCGTCAACACATATTTGAACTAAGATGAAATCATTTTTTCTTTTTTAAACAATCAAACTGTTATCAATCTTTCCTTTTGAAAAACTATTTTCAATGAGAAAACTAGAGAGACGAGTATACCAAGCTCTTGGAGCTTGTTTCAATCCATACAAGGCCTTTTGTACCCGTTAAACATAATTTGGAAACAATGAGTCAATAAAACTGGAGGGTTGCTCTACATAAACCTCTTCATCAATAAAAACCATTTAAAAACATACTTTTAACATCCATTTCAAATAATTTAAAATTTTTAAAACTAGCAAAGGCTAAAAAAATGGACTCCATTCTTGCAACAGGTGCAAAGGTTTCATCATAATCAATGCCCTCCTCTTAATTGTCGTTGGACGACCAAACGAGTTTTATTTCTAGTCACTATGCCAAATTCATCAAGTTTATTTTTAAAAACCCATTTAGTTCCAATAACATGAAAATCTTTAGGTCTAAAAACTAGTTTTTAAACATTGTTTCTTTAAAAACTATTTAATTCATCATGCATAGCTAAAAATCCAAAACTCATCATTTAAAGGATAATCAACACGTTTTGGTTCTAGTTGAGAAAGAAAAGCAATGTTACCACATTCGCTCATAGCTTTTGAGCGAGTCAAGACTCCTTATGATGGGTTTCTAATAATTTGTTCCTTAGGGTGATCCGGTGCATACTTCCAAGTTTTGGGCAGCTCTCCTTGATCATCTCTTCGGTTTGTTCCAACTTCTCCCTCTAAAGTCCTTGGTGCAACCGTTGAAGGGGTGTCATTAATTGCAATATGTCCAATCATCCTTTAATATCATCGTTATCCTTAGGCACAACATCTTGCAAACCGATATTAGTTACATCAAATGCAACATTTATAGATTCTTCAACAACGAGTGTTCGTTTGTTAAAAATTCTATAAGCCTTACTCCTTGATGCATATCCTAAAATATTCCAACATCTATTTTTGAATCTGATGATCTTTAGTATTCAAGATAAAATATTTACAACTAAAAATCTAAAAATAGCTAATATTGGGTGTTTTGCCAAAATAAAGTGTAGGCGTCAAAAATTGCCTATAGCTTCCCACATGTAGCTCGAGACAGAGAGAAGATAATGATCGTCATTATACGAGTCAAAGAAGATTATTTGACACTAGCAAGCGTATGAAGCAAGTCGACAAAGTATACGAATCAACAGGGTGGCGAAATAACAAAGAGATGATCTGATCGGTAGTTACGTTTCACTCATGAAAGACGAAGTGCCGCTCGTGTCTCGTCTACTCCATGTATGATTCACTCATGGGACATTGTAGGTCTCTTCTTCGGCTTTCCAACGTACTTTGAATCACATCATTATGAGGTCAGACTAGGGAATTACGGGGAAAAGAGGATCAATGCACGCAACCGAGACACACTTTGTGTCTCGGCCTTATCTCGGCCAAGGCCGAGACACAAAGTCAGTCTCGGGGCTAAAAACATTGATTTCGCCTAGATTTCAATTTAATCTGATCCAAAGCCTTTCATACTGATCTAAAGTTATCCTGGAACGTAGTTGAGTGGTTACAACTGAGGATGATGTCAAACTGATCGTTCTTATCCGAAAACCGAGCTCCTGAAGCCTATAAATACAGGCCTAGCGTCTTCATTTGCACGGATACAAAATTCTCGAGCATCCGTGATGCCTTGTCGAATTGAAGAGTAAGGAGCATGAATTTTAGAGAGGAGGAAGGGAGCTTGGTGAGTTCTTCAGTACAGGGAGGAGGAGAGTTTGAGAGATCTACATCTCGTTTATCCGTTTTCCTTGAGATCGTACCTAGCCACGATTCTCGAGAAGAGTGATTATCTCGCTATTGTCGAGATAGTCACTTCAATTTCTTATCTCCTTTGTGAGGCAATGAAATTGTTATTCAGATCTGATTAGTTGGTGGTCCACGAATAAACCTCGGTACTGGCAAAGATCCCATGTAAGCAGAAGACTGATAAACGATCTATCTGTGCGTGTTCTGAAGAAAATTGTAATCTTTTTATTTGCATTGTGTAAGGAGGATTATAAAAAGTCCTTCCTTTTGAATCATTATAACGACTGAAGTTGTAATGAGTCCCACAATGAAGAAAATAGTTTTTGACCCAAACATGCTAGCGACCATAGTGGAAGCCAAAAACCTCACTGCCGAGGTTGTCGTGCCACAGCCGCTAATCAAGATACTTGTGGATGAAGAGGTCGAATACGAGTTCAACAAGCAGACGTTCAAGGAGTACATCTCCTCCTCCTCCAGATCTTCATCTCCTTACAAGCGCAGGAAGACCACTTCCCTCAAGAAGGTTTGTTGGTCTTCAGATTTGAGGACTCAGGGTGACAATCTTCACCCAAGTGCTGTTGAAGACTCCTCCCTAGCGTCTAAAGAAACCGGATCTGGTGCTCGCCGCAACTTCTCAAAATTCAAGGAGTTGCCTACCGAAAGCACACCAGTGTTGAAGAAGAGGGCTCGTCAGAGGCATCGTCAACGTCTTCCCCGACAATTCGCTAAGGCTTTAGAGTAGATGGACATATTCCGCTACCTAGCAGATCTAGAGTTCAGAATTCGTCAAGTGGCTAATCCGTCGTCACAATAAGCATCGGGATCCTCCTCCTAACTGCCGACTAACAAATGTGTTCGTGTCAAATAAAACCATTCTACTCTCGAGGAGCACATCCAGAAGCACCACGCACTTCTTGCGCATGCCCAGATCCTTGTGCAAAAGGCACAAGAGTTGTAAAAAGAAGAGGTGGTAAAAAAATTACTAAAATCCAAGAAAGTCTGGGTGCCAAAGGCCAAAACAATGCCAAAAATAATGCCAAAAATAGCCAAGATACCTCCACTTGGGGAAAGACACCGGTCCTATCTCTCATCTAATTCTAGCCCTAAGGCTGCTTCCTAGCTTTTGTCAGCTTCAGATCCCGCTCCTCTTGCTCCTGTACCTCCGGTGAAGCCCCGCGACAGCGTGGATCTATCCAAATTCATAATTCTGTTGAAAGATCACCTAGGTCCTCTACATGAAGATCCAGACAAAGCTCCTGTTAAGGAACACTTGGGTCCGCTGAATAATTCCCGAACAACTATTCAGACTGGGGGTCGTACGTACCCTCCTAACAAATTGATTCATGGAACCACCCACTTAGGTTCATGTGGAAGATCGGAAGCACGTCCGGATTCTACCTGTACGAAGGTGTAATCATAAACATGTGACTCCTGTGAACGCCAACAAGGCATTGCATCCTCAAAAGAAGACGTGTCCGCTACATGACAACGTCATACCCATGGAATCAAATCAACAACCGATAGGTTACTCCGACCACAACGTCGATGAGTTATACTATCGAGCTGGGGGTATGAATAAATCTCGAAAGAGAAGTACCCTAAAATTGAACTCACGCTGCCTCTGTGAGAGGTTAATCAGAGCAATCTTATCAAAATGTAGTTTCCCCAGGACCATTTCATAAAGGGTCTCAGTATTTGAGAAACTTGCCACCGAAGCGTCGAAGCCCAAGCTAAGACGTTTCCATGAGAGAAAATCCACTGTCTAGGATGATGAATTCCCTGAAGTCACCATCAACATGGTTGAAAAAGGAAAGTCTATCATTACTTCAAATGGCTCTAATCCAAACTTTTCTCCCGGAAGAAAAGTCGATTCAGGAATAGCCCGGCGAGTATCTTAGCTCTAGTTAGAAGCTGTCAGACATGGGGATTACTCGAAGATGAATGAAGGATTGTCTTCAGCAGATGAACTTTTGGATACTTTCTCCACAATTGCCTCCAACGATACAATATTTAGCGTGGGACGAGCTCGAGAAGTATTCATGATCACTACCGAACAAGTGGCTCAACTTCTTCAAGAAGCCTTGGCCAAACAAAAAGAAGATTTTAAAATTAAAATAGAGATGGCCGTGCAACGGGTCAAGGATTTACATGCTTAACAACTTTAGGAGTTGTCAAATCAGTATGGTAAATCTAGTCATCGCCATACTACCAATCAGATAGATAGCGACTTAGAGGTAGAGGAGACTATCAATACCGATGCTCCTCCTAATGACAAAGACGTTGGGGGTAGCCCTAATAATAATACCAACACTGAGGGTGACCCTAAAAATAATACCAACACTGGAGGTGACCCTATCACTAATAATAATGCTGAGGGTGATCCCATCGTTCATCCTCAAAATCACCTGAAGAAAGATACAGGCGATGACGAGATGATGAAGAGCTAGAGAATAAGGCCAATGCCTTAATGTCCGCTCAAGAAGTGAGGAAAACGAGCATTCCATGCCCGTATCCAAGGGAGTGAGATTCAATTCCGTACCCGACGAAGTTCACCCTAATTAACTTCACGCTATTTGACGGGAGAGGCTTGCCCACTCAACACTAGATCTATTTCAAGTCTCATCTGGGAGTGATATCTGGGAATGAACCATGATGATCAGGTTATTCGTAGGCACCCTTCATGGGAACGCCTTCGACTGGTATCGATGTCTCAAGCTAGGGAGCATCAACTACTGGGACGATATGGAAAGCTCATTCCTTAACAATTTCTTTGATGATGATACTGAAGTGTCAATTGGAACTCTTATGGACGAGAAGCAAAAAGACAGAGAATCAGTTGACACCTTCATCAAACACTTTCGAAACAAGGTGATGAACTGCAGAGATCCTCTCACAGAAGAGTTCATACTCTAGACCTACCATCACAATCTCTCTCTCTCTCTCTCTCTCTCTCTCTCTCTCTCTCTCTCGATATTCTCGAAGTCATGGGGATTGTCCCCTCAACCACATGGAAAGAATTAAAACTACATGGAGAACAGGTTGAGCGCTTCCTCAGAAGAAAGAAGGTTGAGAGAAGCCAATTGATAACACCTGCAGTTGCTGTTGATGTTAATCAAACGTCATAACAACAACCTTAGAAATAGAGAAGGACTCCAAATCTGAGACTCCAAAAAGAGTACTCCTTCTAGGATGAGGAAGTTCCAGCCATCTTGAAATACCTCATCGCCAACGACAAGATCGAACTACCGCCTATTAAAGATCAAGAAGGAGCTAAGAGGATTACAAATCCAAACTACTGTGCATACCATAGGAGGGTTTTTCATCTTACTAAGGTTTGCTTTGGCCTTAAAAACAAAATCTAAGCCTTAATTAACTCCGGTGTCATAACGACAAAACAAGCCAAATAAAAACGATGTAGACTCTGATGAGTATATGAGTATAAAATACTTCTTCATCCACTTCGAAGAGTATACGAGTATAAACTGCTCCTCCTTTGTACTCCAACAAGATATACGAGTATAAACTATTTCCCAAACCTCCAACTGATACACGAGGCTAAACTGTTCCCTACCTTTGATGGGAAGTTCCTGAAGAATACTACACATGATATTCTTAAGGATAACTCAAAACCAATAAATTCTTAATCATGACAAAGATGACTAAGAACCTTCCACTCTGGCTATTTAATTATTTCCAAGATAATTAAAACCCTCCCACTGTGACTTCTCAAGCACTCTTTCATCGAGATGAGATTCAATAACTTCATCTGGTTACTCTTCCCTCACGAAACGCCCACGGTCTAATTGTGTAGTGCTTAATCCCTCATTGATCAAATTAATTGATGGTGGGTCTACTAAAAATTATTTCTAGTTTGATCTACTCAAACTCGCATTATGTCTGTACACTCAACACATCCATTGTTAGAGTTTGGATACAGTATTGAAAGTTTCAAACCCTCTTGTGTTAAAGTCCTTACAACTTGACACCAGAAACTCCCATTGTATTGACATAGTGATTTGTACAAATCGATACTCCCACTGTCATTTGTACCACCTTACTCCCATCTTGATCAAACCTTGAAACAGTTAGGACCACAACCAAAATCTATTCTCGATTCTTCCATGAATGAAAGGTCCACTTTTAAATTGAATGATCAAACCTTTAAACAGTTATGATCATCTCAAACCTCTATTTAGTCAAACCTTTAAACAGTTAGGGCCAAAAGCTAAAATCCCCTCTTGATTCCTTCCATGAACGAGAGATCCACTTTCAAATTAAACGATTAAACCTTTAAACAGTTAAAGTCGTTCTAAACCTCACCCGGTCAAACCTTTAAACAGTTAGGACCAAAACCAGAATTCCCTTTCGATAAACGAAAGACCTCCACCCCATCGGGTGATCAAACCTTTAAACAGTCAATCTTCCCTCTGGTCAAACCTTTAAACAGTTAGGGCTAAGGTCGGAATTTCATATCGATAAATGAGAAATCCCCCTTCAGATTTAATAATCAAACCTTTAAACAGTTAGGGTAATCTAAATCTTTTCGATTCTCAGAGTGGAGATCCCACTTTGAGTTTCTCTTGCAGCAAGAGATAAAATATAGAATTCTTCCTCTCTAGCATTGGGTTCATCTTTGCCCCAAAAGAAGACACAATATATTAATATTAAATCCATGCTTCACATGCATGGGGGACTTTATCTTGATCCCTAAATAGAGATAAGTCTATATCTAATACATGCTACCGAGTGGTCCATTCCCACGAAAATGACTAAGTCTACGTATTCGATATCGTAGCACCAAAATCTATGTTTTTCATGCATGGGGGCTTTATCTCGATCTCTAAATAGAGATAAGTTTGCATCTAATACTTGCTACCTATTAGTCTTTTACCGTGAAAAAGATACCAGAATCCATGTCTGGGGGATATTATCTCAATCCCTAATTAGAGATAAACCTATACCTAACACGCGTTGTCAATTAGTCTTTTACCGTGAAAAAAACACCATAATTCATGTCTGGGGATTATTATCTCAATACCTAATCAGAGATAAGTCTACACCTAACACGTGTTTCCGGATGGTCCGTTCTCGCAAAAATGACCAAGCCTATGTATTCAATATCATTGCACCAAGTCTAAGAGAGTTTATTCTCTTAGAGTAATGTTATATGTAAAATGGACTTAAACAATCTGCATACTAGCCCGATTCAAATGGTAGTCGGTAAAGGCACTTCAAACCCATTGATTGTTGAGGGTTTGCCAAAAATCCTATGAGTATTATGCTTATCTATTCTAAACAGAATGGGTAATTATTATAAGGGACAAAAGTCACTAACGCATCAGCTTCACCAGTTGGTCTCATGACTTGAACAACTGAGCTAACCTCAACTCTAGCTGAAGCTATGAGGATAATAACTTCAGATGTTCGGCAACTTCAAAGATAGTAGCTGTATCAGCACCAACGGCTGGTCCTATAATTAATCTCAAACAAAAAGCTCAACCTGGCAAGCGTCCGATGCATTCTTAGCTCATTCTCCCCAACACTCCCATGAGTATACGAGTCTAAACTGCATCTCCGTGAACCTCCAACGGGTACACGAGGTTAAAATGATTCCCAAAACTCCCAGGAGTATATGAGTATAAACTGGTCCTCCCCTCTCTAACACCTTAAGAGCCTAAACTGTGTAGGCTCCAGTTAACGTATGAGTATAAACTGTGTTTACACTGGTCAACGCGTAGCATTGGGCTAACGCCGGTCAACGCGTAACCTTAGGTCAATGGAGATCAACACCTAACCTTAGATTAATAACGGTCAACACGTAGCCTTAGGTCAACACCGGTCAACGCGTTATGATGAAGGCCAACGCCAGTCAACACGTTGTGATGAAGGTCAACGCCAGTCAACGTGTAGCATTAGGTTAACGCCGGTCAATGCATTGTGATGAAGGTCAATGCTAGTCAACGCGTAGCCTTGAGTTAATGCTGGTCAATGCATCACGATAGAGGTCAATGCGGGTCAGCGCGTCATAATGAAAATCAACGTGTTGGCAAATTTTTTTTGAAACAAGGCTCAAATCTACTCCATGCCCGACTAGATGAGTCGACACTTTCTGTGTCGACTCGAAACATGAAGCCAGTCGACACGAAACTCGATTAGTCGACACGAAGCTCGGCTTGATGAAACGACATCCTCTGTGTCGACTTGACGATGCCTCTTGTGTCGACATGACAAGCGGTTTTAGTCGACACGCCCTACGGTATCAGTCGACACACACTCTGATTCTTTGAGGTTGTATGATAATCCCCAAGTAGTTCAATCGTAATTCAGATATGAATCCCTGATGAAGATAGTCAGTTCAACGTCAACTCAACAACACGAGCTAAAATTAGAAATCAACACACCAATCTCAGTTCGAGACTTCGACAACGGTCAGATGATAAACGCAGTGTCAGAAGAATTTTAGTTATTCAACAAAATACTGAATAGATTGAAAATCAAAAAAGTCAAGAAATAGAACCAATTGTAGGTCCTTTTACATCGACTGGAGGTTAGGCCTATCACATCCAAAGTATTCTAAGCTCTTCTATAAAAGAAACGAGACTGAAACACTTTAGAGGGGGGTATCTGTAGGCATCAAAAAATACCTAGGGTTCCTGCACGTAGCTCAAGATAGAGAGAAGATGATGAACATCATTATCTAAGTCAAAGAGAATTATTTGACATCGATAAGTGTATGAATCAAGTTGACAAAGCGTACGAATCAACGGGACGGCGAAATAACGAAGAGACGATCCGATCGGTAGTTACATTTCACTCACAAAAGACGAAGTGCCACTCATGCTTTGTCCACTCCACATATGATTCACTCATGGGATATTGTAGGTCTCTTCTCTGGCTTTCCAACTTACTTTGAATCGCATCATTCCGAGATGGGACCGGGGAATTACGAGAAAAAGAAGATCAAGGCACGCAACCGAGACACGTATTGTGTCTTGGCCATGGCCAAGACACACTTTGTGTCTCGGCCAAGGCCGAGATACAAAGTCTGTCTCATGGCTAAAAAACACTAATTTTGCCCAGATTTTGATTTAATCTGATCCAAAGCCTCTCATACTGATCTGAAGTTATCCTGGAATGTGGTTGAGTGGTTACAACTGAGGATGAGGTCAAATTAATCTTTCTTATCCGAAAACTCAGCTCCTAAAGCCTATAAATACAGCCCTAGGGCATTTATTTACACGGATCTAGAATTCTTGAGCATCAGCAAAGCCCTATCAAATTGAAGAGTGAGGAGCACAAATTTCAGAGAGGAGGAGGAATCTTGGTGAGTTCTTCAGCACAAGGAGGAGGAGAGTTTGAGAGATCTGCATCCGGTTCATCCGTTTTTCTTGAGATTGTACCTAGCTATGATTCTCGAGAAGAGTGATTATCTTGCTGTTGCCGAGATAGTCACTTTAATTTCTTATCTCCTTTGCGAGGCAACGAAATCGTTATTTGGATCTTATCAATTGATGGTCAACGGATAAACCCCGACACCGGCAAAGATCTCACACAAACAGAAGGTCGATAAACAATCTATCTACATGTGTTCTCAAGAAAATTCTAATCTTTTTATTTTTATTGTGTAATGAGGCTTATAAAAAGTCATTCCTTTTGAATCATTGTAACGACCGAAGTTGTAATAAGTCTCACAACGAAAAAAATGATTTTCGATCCAAACATAAAGTTCATAAGATATTTTCTTAAAATTAGGCCTAATCAAAACATGATTTAAAACATGGCAAGCCGTGTTTATGGCTTCCCCCTAAAAATACTTTGGCAAATGAAAAGCGTTTAATATAGTTCGTGCCATCTCTTGTATGGTTCAATTTTTCTGTTCAACAACACTATTTTATTATAGTATTCTTAGAGCAAAAAATGTATGTGTAATACCATGATGGTCACAAAAATTATTAAAATACTTGTTTTAAAATTTACCATCATGATCACTACGATTTTTTACAACTTTCAAATCCTTTTCATTTTTGAATCTTTTACAAAAATAGAAAACTCTTCAAAACAATCATCCTTGTTAGCAAGAAATAATACCCATGTAAATCGAGAAAAGTCATCGACAATAACAAAAATATAGTGTTTACCTCCCAGTGAGGCAACACGCATAGGACCAAAAAGATCAAGATGAAGTAGTTGTAAGGGTTTAATGGTGGATACCTCATTAATGGATTTAAAAGAACTTTTAATTTATTTACCTTTGGCACATTCTTCACACTGTGAATCTTTAACAAAAGTTAGGCTAGGTAGACCTCTCACCAAGTTCGTCTTTGATAATTTTGAGATTAATTTCATGTTAGCATGTCCAAGCCTTTTGTGCCAAATCCAAGGATCACCATCCATCACGGTAAGATATTTCACATCTTGATCTACAAGCTTATTCACCTAAAAAATATACACATTAGATTTTCTAAGGGCAACAACAATAGTTTTATCATTAAGGCTAACAATGCATTTGTCCGGTTTAAAAATAATACCATAGCCTTTGTCACTAAGTTGACTAATACTAAGAAGATTGTGATTAAGTCCTTTTACTAAATAAACATTTTCAATAACGGGAGAATGCTTCTTATCAATAGCATAAATACCTACAATTTTATCTTTCTCACTGCTGCCAAAGGAGACATTGCCTCCTTCCATCATTGATAGGGTTGCGAATAGATCCTTATTGCCTATCATGTGATGAGAACAACCGCTATTAAGGTACCATACTTCTTTACATCTTGTGTGAGATGTTTCCTACAAGTAAAGAATTGTAGAAACTTTAAGTACCCAAATCTTGGGTCCTCGAATGTTAGTACTCTTGGTACCCTTAAGTACCCACATAAACCATAATTATAAAGATTATTTCTAATCCTACTATGTGTGGAGATGTGACTGTGTCTCATGCAATAGGTGCAAGTAAATTTTTTCTTATAGGTGGATGCATGAGATTTATGAAACCATTTTCTACCAAGTTGTGAGTGAACATGACTAGTAGAAACATAATTAGATTTTAACATATTATTTTCAATTTTCAACTTTTCAATTTGAGACCTTAATTGTTTATTTTCAAAATCAAGGTATCCTATTATTTTATCTTTTAAAGCAATGATATCATTTAAAGAGGATTGTAGTGACTCAAATCTTGAATCACATTAGTTATGCAATTTAACAAAAAAGAATGTTCTTTTGCTAACTTTTTAAATTCAAAATTTAATTATTCTAGAGCGGTTCCTAGTTCACATTACATATAAAATGATTCATCATCGGAATCGGATAATACCTTATCTTCATAAGCCATGAAGCATATGTTTGGATCATGAAAGGCGCACTTGACGGTTTCTTCATCACTATCTGAATAGCTCGGTTCGGATTCTTCCTATCCCGCATACACCGCCTTCTTCTTATACTTCATGTACTTCTCTTTTATCTTGGGATAATCCCTTGCTATATGTCCCGGTTCATGGCACTCAAAACATTTACCTACACGAGAAGAGAATTTGTTAGAACAATTATTTTTGAAATTTTTATTCATTCTTACCAATCTTGATATTCTCTTAGAGAGGTGTGCCACTTCTCTAGAGACATCAACTTCACTATCTGAGGAGGAGGAGTCATTTTCAATTGCTCCTTTGAGAGCTATTGATCTTATCTTTTGAGGAGGCTTTTCATTTGTTCGTGAGGGTTCTTCCTCCTTCTCTTTGATTTTCTTCTCATGAACCTTGAGTTTCCCAATGAGGCCATCAAGGGTGAGCGTTGTAAGATCATTTGCTTCCCCAATAGCAGTAGCTTTAGGTTCCCATGCCGGTGTTAGAGAGCGAAAGATTTTGTAGTTGATCTCTTGGTTCTTTAATACCTTATCAAGGCCATGTAATTCATTAACATTGTTAGTAAAATGGCTAAACATGGTATCAATGGATTCAATTGAAAGTATTTTGAATAACTTATACTCATGCATGAGACTACTAATTTTTGACTCCTTGTATTGAGGAGTTCCTTCATGAATTATACATAGGTTCTCCCAAATATCGTGTGCGGTTGC
Organism: Asparagus kiusianus; assembly: GCA_022839385.1. Lineage (NCBI taxonomy): Eukaryota > Viridiplantae > Streptophyta > Magnoliopsida > Asparagales > Asparagaceae > Asparagus > Asparagus kiusianus. The sequence continues at coordinate 845,247 of BQKN01000121.1, read as the reverse complement.
ACTCATGGAGACTCTATTATACTCATTAGGAGTGAGTCTACAAATCAAGACGTTCATGGCTTTAACATTGAGAGTAGCCAAATGCCGTTCATTCTTAGTCATGTCCTTGCTAGACTTTTCAACATATTTTTTCTCTATAATCTCTAGGATTTCAAGATTAATGCATCACAAATAAATTCTTATCCTAGCATTCCAATATGTAAAATTATTGCCAATAAATAAAGGAGGTCTAGTAGTTGATTGACCTTTAAGAATATGCACATTCATGTTTGAATCCATGTGAGATCTTTACTCTAAGGTGATTAAACCTAAGTACTCTAAGATGATTAAACCTAAGTAAATATAGAGACCATGCTTTGATACCAAATGAAATTACCCTAGAGGGGGAGGAGGGGGGGGGGTGAATAGGGTAATCAAATAGTAAATGTGCAATTAATGAAATTCAATGCAATACAATACACAATTTTGAAATATGGTAATAAATAAGAGAGAGAGAGAGAGAGAGAGAGAGAGAGAGAGAGAGAGAGAGAGA
>BQKN01000121.1:821543-844705 GCA_022839385.1 Asparagus kiusianus | reverse complement strand
AGATAGATAGAGAATAGTTAGCCAAATTGACATATCGATGTGTTCACGAGGTTCGATCCTCACAACCTACATCCCCGACCCCTCTCCCAATAGTAATCCACTACACAAACCGGTTTGGAAGCCGGTACTTCTTCACAACAATCTCCCCGAGATCAAATTCTCCACACAATGATGAATAATCTCTCTTACAATGATCATTTGACAAGGATTAAGAGATGACAATTGAAGCTTAGGGGTTGTGGGATTTGAAAGTGAGAAACCAAAATTGAGTAAGATGAAAGTTCGAGCTCAAAAACACACAAAAAACAAAACTCAAGGATTTTTCTTTGCTTTCTTAGTTACTGAATAAATGAGGGTTGTTGGGATATATACATAGGAGCTCAAAATAACAGCCCAAATCCAAAACAAATCAGCAAATCCCGTAAAAACCTCTAAATCTAGAACTAGCCGTTACAACGCCGTTGGTCAATTGATGTACTGTTCAGTTGACTGATGAGCTGACTGTTAGCTGATTCTGGGCAACTATCAGTCGATTGATGCAAGCCATCGGTCAACTAAAAACACTATTCAGTCGACTGATGAAGTCGGTCGACTGGGTAGAAACTTTTTAATAATTACAGAGTAGTTTTTTAGTCGACTGATGCATGGTGTTGGTCAATTGAAAATACTATTCAGTCGACTGATGAAGTCGGTCGACTGGGCAGAAACTTTTTAATAATTACAGAGTAGTTTTTCAGCCGACTGATGCATGGTGTTGGTCAATTGAAAGTACTTGCAATTGCAGAGTAGTTCTTCAATCGATTGATGAACAATATCGGTCGACCGAAAAACACACACAACCTAGAATGAATAGAAAATCTGATTTTCAAAGTGCTTTTAAAAATAGCAAATAAATTCCAAAAATTATAAAACTTGGAAAAATGTTATGTACATGAATATAAACATGTTAGAAAAGAAATTTTTAAAATATCATTTCTCATTTGTGAAAACTTATCATTTTGCAAAACGGTTAAAAATATGATTTTAGAAGTGTGTGTATTTGATCCCAAATGCTTTAAAAGTAATCTAATTTATTTCTTGCCTACATTATGACCTAGAAAAAAAATTAAAAATGCAAATGCCGCTCACAAATGTATACAAATCTTGACACTCGATATTTGCTCATTTGTTGATGAAGCTCTTCTTATATATATCATACTTGAATGATCTTCTTCATCAACTTGCCTCCACCTCCATGAATATGATCATTGAAGCTTGAATCCATCCATCTTCCTAACATGACATTATATTGCTTGATAAAATACATCATGCATAATATCACTTGACAAGCAATTAGCATAAATAACGTAGTTTGTAAATCATCATCAAAACATGAGACCTAACAGACTTGATACAAAAAGGATACTTGAAGTAACTTGTCTCCAAGCGAGACCAGAAAGAACCCGCTCTAGAGGGATCTGGCCAAAGTTCTCAATCTAGATCACCTCACCCCTAATAGTCATCTGACACCTAACTTGCTGAGGCTAGCACTATAGGTGTCATCAACACTATAAGCAACAACCCTATAGCGGGAGGAATGTCCAGGAACGCTTGAAAGAAGTATGCCAGGTGAGTGTTACAAGTCAACTTATGCAATAAAAATCTAAGGACGGACCAACCCATCTTCTTTGGTGACTCGGACATGAGAGGCATTGGGACACCTTAAGATGACACCCCCTCATCATCTCGACCAAGATCATGGCTTCAAGGTCAAGAGGATTTTGGTGGACATGGAAAGCTTATCTAATATCTTATTCATCGATTCCTTCAATCAGATGGGCATTTGACAAGTCTAAGCTGTAGCGTTGTCAGGGTCCACTTATTGGATTCACAGGACATTCGCTCCTACTGGAAGGGATGATCACTCTTCCCTTAATGGTTCATGAATACCCTCGGCAATCCACTGTCTAGACCCAGTTTTTAGTAATAAACCTCTAGTTGGCCTATAATGTTATTTTGGGAAGAACTGCCGTCAATAGCTTGCATAAAATTCCATCCACCTACCACCAAATAGTAAAGTTCTCAACTCTTGAAGGAGTCACAATTGTCAGAAGCAACCAACAGGAGGCTAGATCCTACTATCTACTCTCCATGAAGGGAAAAGGAATACTGGAGATCTTTCCCATCAAGAAGACACACCGCTAGATGGAGAAAGTGTTAGAGCAGGAGAGGATGACCCCTATTGAGGAGCTCCAAGTGATAGCGTTCCTACTCGAGAACGCAGATGTATTTGCTTGAGGACCAGTGGACATGTCGGGAATTCCCCTTGAAGTGACGAGCCATGAGCTCTTAGTTAACACCAAGCCGATGTGACAAAAGAAGAGGCATCTCGGCCCCAAAAGACAAAAGACAGCAGCTAACGAAGTCGACCGACTCCTTAAAGCTGGCTTCAGCAGAGAATTACAATACCCTAAATAGCTATCCAACATGGTGTTAGTGAAGAAGTCCCTAGGCAGATGGCGGGTGTGCGTGGACTTCACAGTTCTCAACAAAGCTTGCCCAAGAGACAACTACCCTCTCTCTAGGATCGACTAGTTTCTGGATGAGAGTGCGGGTCATGAATTGCTCAACTTCATGGATGCTTTCTCCGACTACAACCAGATCCGTATGGTGGAGTATGATCAAGAGAAGATCTCATTCATTACAAACTAGGGGTCCCATTACTATAGAGTGATGCCCTTCGGTCTAAAAAAATGCAGGCATGCAGGCACCACCTACTAGACCGGTCAATAAAAATTTTAAGCCCTAGATCGACAGTAATGTGGAAGCATATGTGGACGATATCCTTGTGAAGTCGAAGTTGGTGTCATTGCACATATCAAAACTTGAAGAGACTTAATCCATCTAAATGTGCTTTTGGGGTACAATCGAGCAAATTCCTCATGTTCATGATCACTCAGAGGGGCATTGAAATCAACCCGAGAAGATAGCCGACATAGAATAGATGCTTAAACTCCACATACTAAAGGACGTCCAAAGACTAAATGGAAAGATAGCAGCATTAGGCTGTTTTCTCTCAAAATCTACAGAGAAGAGCCTCTTATTTTTCAAGACATTGAGAGGGAGAAAGGAGCTAAAATAAGGCATGGGTTGGACGATTGAATGCAGCAAGGCCTTTTGGGACCTCAAATGATATTTAAGCACCAAGCTACTGCTGAGCTAACCCAAAGAAGGGGAAACCTTGTATCTTTACATGGCCATCTCCCCTAAAGCCATCAACTCTATCTTAGTTTAGGATGAAGATACTACCCAGAAGACGGTATACTATGTTAGCCGGATCTGTTAGCCTCATGGTTATGAGCCTACTCCCTAATCTTGTTTTAGTGATTACAAACAATTCCCAACATTATGCGTCGAGTGCTTGCATTTATTTTATTAGGTAATTTACACAAATATCTTTGTCGGAGGTTGGATGGATTGTGCCTACACGATCACATCAAATGAAGGTTAGCGGAATATCGGAGTCAAGTTATGCCAATTTAATTCAATTCAAGATCAAGCTTCATCCGAAACCAAGACGGGCTAAAATGAAGATTAAGATTACTTGAGCATAGTTTTTATAGTTTAGAGTTTATACTTGTGTGTTAATATTCTAAGCATAATCAACTACACATATACACATTTCATTTTATCGTATTATACATTTTTGAGAAAATATTATATTCTTGGTTTATGGACTTAACAATCATTATATATATCTTTTATTAAGTCTATAAAATCATTTTATAAGGTTTCAAAATATTGTTTAACTCAAAAGTCAAAAACCAAGAACTTTATATACACATGTATTTGTGTGTTTTTGCAAAATGATGAGATTTTACAAATGAAAAGTGCAAATAAAAAAATTCTTTTTTCAACATATTTATATTCATGTTTATAAATATTTTCTAAAGTTTTATATTTTTTAGAATTTATTTGTTATTTTTAAGGTACTTTAAAACTCAGTTTTCAAACATGCACGAAGCCTGTGCATGTTTATAAGTTGACTTATGCTTAGGACAAGTCGACTTATAAACTGCTCTAGAATTTGCATTTTGAATCTGCTGAGTTGAATTACATTTCTAGCAAGTTGACTTATATATGATAAGTCGACTTATGTTTTTTACAAGTCGACTTATAAGTGTTTTTTAGCCTTTAACAGCTAGTTATAAGTCGACTTATGAATAGTAGCAAGTCGACTTATAACAGTGTAACGACTAGTTTTTCCAGAATTTTAGGTTTCTATTTTTTTGTCTTTTTCCTTGGTTTTTTCTTAGTTTTTGGGTTTGTTCTATGATTCTATATATACCCCATATCCTCTAACTTCTAAGGGTAATTAAGAAAAGTTTTAAACAAGTTTAAAGGGTGTTTAAAGTTTGTTTAAGTGTGTTTTCACAAGTGTTTTGTGAAGAAAGTTTCACAAGAAGAAGAGGAGATTAATTCTATTGTTTGAGCTTCAATTTCATCCATCTCCCTCTCTTGTTTTTTAGAGAAGATTCCTCTAAACTCATTTTTAGCTTCATACATTTATTTCTTATTTATTCATTTTATTTAGCTAGAGTTTACATTGAGTTTAATTTTGATATTGCTCTTTGTTTACACACACAACCACTTAAGCTTAAGTATTTCATACATAGTATATTTAGGGTTGTGAGATTGTAGTCATTGAGAGTGAGCTTACATTGAGTTCTCATCCATTGAAAAAACAAATCCTTTTACTTGAGCTATATTGTGAGATGCACTTTGTAATGTATTTATACACCGAGAGGAGTTTGTGGTAAAAGACGGGGTTGATTCCAAGAGGAGTGGGGTCGACGGTAAAGCCTAGTGAAAGGTAGTAATTCCGAACACTTGAGGGAGGCGACACGGGCTAGGCCAATACTCAGAGGGTGTAGAGTGTGAAGTGTGTGAGAATGTAAATGTTTTCGGTGAGCTAGAAAACCTATTATGAGGTGTAAATGTTTTGGGTGAACGTTAAAACCCATTGTGATAGGGGATTCTTCCCGGGAGTGGGGAGCGGAGATGTAGGTCGAAAGGACCGAACTCCGTGATCATTTTCTTGTGCTTGCATTGGTTATTTGCCCACTATCTTGTTTATATTGTTTCATGTCTATTTCACCCTTGTATTAATTACATATCCTTGCACATATAAGTTGTTGAATATCATACTTGCTAGGATATTTGTTAATAAGTTTTAATTAGCATTAAATCGGATTAGATTAGCATTAATCCTATTCACGCCCCTCTAGGGTATTTCAGGATCATGAAGGCAACAAAACTTAACTACACTCTCATTGAGAAAGCCTCCTTTATTCTCATCATTATAGCCAAAAGGTTTCGCCCTTATTTCTAGGTGCATAACGTAGTAGTGCGGACAAATCTACCTTTAAAGAAGGCGCTCGGCAGCCCAAACACTTCTAAGAGAATAGTTATCTGGTTGGTCAAGCTTAGTGAATTTGATGTGCTATTCGAGCTGAGGACTACCATAAAGGCCCAATCCTTAGCTGACTTCCTGCTAGAATTGATAGCAACAAATGATGAGCCATCACCACCTGTGCCAACTCTACAAACAAAGCCCTCAACATCCCAAATAGTGAATGTGCCACTCCTCGGAAATACCACACCCTTAAGCATGACTCATCCGAGTTCACCTCCTGGTGGCTGCTGAAGGTGGATGGGTCCTCTGACAAAGCAAGTAGTGGAGCTGGGGTGGTCCTGCATAGTCCAGATGGATCCATGCACGAGCACTCTATTGATTTTGATTTTTTCACCTTGAACAACGAGGCCGAATATGAAGGCCTCTTAGCGGGTCTTTGAGCCACCTTAGCAATCAAGGCTGAGCTTGTCTACATCCTGGCAGACTCATAATTGGTGGTCCACCAAGTGAAAGGAGAATATGATGCCAAGGATTCAAGCATTGTCTTATATATGAAGGTGGTCAAAGAGCTTTTGAAAAAAATTTACAGACTTCAGGATTACCAAGTGCCCCATGCTCTTGAAGCACAAGTGGATGCCCTATCTAAGCTTAGGTCTACCAGCTCAGGAAGCACTTCGAGGCTTGTACATATAGACACCCTCAAGTGTTCTAGCATCATGAAAACTTCAAACTCGGTCATGTAGATCGAGACTACCTCAAAACCATGTTGGATGGATTCACTCATCCAGTACCTGATAGGGGACCTTACTAGAGAATGCTACTGAAGCTAGGAGTTTACAGAGAAATGCTTGATGATATCTCATGCTCGATAACCAGCTTTAGTGAATGTCATACTCCAGCAGTAGTGTGTGGCCCTATCTCCGATGTCTCCCGCCGACATAGGCCAGCTATGTTCTTAGAGAGATCCATGAAGGGACTCACAAGAATCACCCAGAGGCTAGAATCCTCATGCAAAAAGTCATCCGATAAGGATATTATTAGCCCACAATCTTGGTCGAGTCTAGGAGACTTATTTTCTAGTGAAAGAAGTGTCAATATCATGTGTATAAGTGTGATTATTGTGGTCATTTTGGTCATTTGACCAAAATTTGTTTTGATTTAAAAACAGTTTCTCTTTTGTAAAATGATTTCAAAGAACCATCTACTTTTGCAAATGATTCCCGTGCATAACCACAAGGTTAACACAAATCTTTTTAACCCTTTCATTGCACATACTACAATCGAAAAGCTCATTTGCATAATTTTTATTTTGACCGTATTCATGCACAAAATAGGCCCAAATGAGATCATAACCCAAGGGCATTGAGCTTAAATAATAGGGGTCATGTCCCTAAGTCTTTTGGCGCCAAAAATATTTAGGAGACAAAACAAAATTAATTTTATTTATTTCGTGAATTTTTGTTTTCATGTATTTTTAAATGATGATTTGTGTTTAAATTAAATTTTAATTTATGAATATACTTTATATATTATATAAATAAAATATTTTGTGATTTTTTGAAGGTTTTGATTGAATTATTACTTGTTAAATATCATAACAAAGAAAAATTAATGTTATATCAAGTTTTATTTTAAGCATAGGAGCTCCAGGTCAATGTAAGTCGACTGACCCACCAGTTCCGGTCGATCGACCCTTGCATTTCAGTCAATCGACCACTCTTGTTCGGTCGACCGGCCAACAAGTAATCCTGAGCTTTTAAGTTCTTCAATATCTGGATATTATTGCTTTCAGACCCAACCCATTTTAGACCCGTTTGCTATTGTCCATTGATTGTTATGACAAATCAATCTTAGACCTTCATTTTTTCCTCATATATATATATTCTAAAATCCCAAAACCCATTTCCTTCATCCCTCTTTCCCATTCCAAAACCCTAGCTCCATGTTCTCCTCCTGTTTAGGCGACCGCAAGAGAGCTCCAGTCGACTCCAAGTAGCTTTTGAGGAAGATTGTCGCTGTCGAGCTTCTCCTTAAGACAAATGATCAGTATAGCACTCTCTTCCTCTCTCTGGTTGTTCTCTTGTTTCAATTCTAGGGTTTCATATCTTTTGATTCAATTTCTAAGGTTATTTTTTTAGATTTGTTCCATCTTTGTTATCATAAATCTACTGAAACAAACAAGAGTCGGTAAGGGTAGTTTTCCTGAACACGTTCCTTATGAAAAATACCTTCGTAATGTCACTCTACTTGAAAAATATAGAAATATATGCAAATTGAAAATAATTCCTGGCATGTTTTGGTGGAAAGTTGGTTCTTTTATTAACGAACTCATCACAGCTTTAGTCGTTACAATGATCTCAACAAATGAAAATAAAAATTATAACTTTCTTAAAACACACACAACGTACGTTTATCACCCGCTATTTGTATGGGATCTTAGTCTGTGCCAGAGTTTATCCGTGGACCATCGACTAATTAGATCCAATATAAAGATTTCATTGCCTCGCAAAGGAGGCAAGAAACTGAAGTAACTATCTCGGCAAAGCAAGATAATCACTCTTCTCAAGAATCACAGCTAGGTACGATCTTAAGAAAATGGATGAACGGATGTAGATCTCTTGAACTCTTCCCCTCCTTATGCTGAAGAACCTACCAAGATCACTTCCTCCTCTCTAAAATTCGTGTTCCTTACTCTTTAATTCGACATGGCTTTGCCTAGGCTTGAGAATTCCGGATCTGTTTAAATGAAGGCCCTAGTGCTATATTTATAGGCTTTAGAAGCTTAGTTTTTAGATAAGAATGAACGATTTGATCTTATCCTAAGTTATAACCACTTAACCATGTTCAAAGATAACTCTAAATTAATTGGAGAGGCTTTGGATCAGAATCGGGGCAGTTAACATCGAAGAAACAACATGAAACAGTATTTTCGGGGCTAGGATAGTCTAGGCCAGGCTGAGACTATCTCAGCCGTGCCGAGACTATCTCGGCTAGGACGAGACTATCTCGGTCCTGGCCAAGACACAAATGTGTCTTGGCCTTGGCCGAGACACCGTTTTCTGCTTTTTGACTATTTTTGTCGTATCTTTCCAATCCGATTTTAGAATGACGTGATTCAAAGTGTGTTGGAAAGCTAGAGAAGAGATCTATAATCTCCATAGGTGGATCACACATGGAGTGGATAAGACACGAGTGACGCTTCATCTTTTGCGGTCGAAATATAACTCCCGATCGAGTTGTTTCATCACCGTTTGACCGTCTCGCTAACTTGTACGCCTGGTCAAATTGCTTTATGCATTTGTTGACATTAGATAATCCTCATTAACTTGGATAATGATGTTCATCGTCTCAAACTACGTGCGGGAACCCATAGGAAATTTTTGATGCCTACAATGAAGAAGGTGAAAAGTTAATGTTTCGACGGGGAAACAAGAACTAAAGTGAATATTTTAACAAAGTAAGATGAACACTCTTTTCAAGAACAAGTTAAAGCTTGAACTCAAGGAAACACCGAAAGACTCCTAAAAGTGGTTGAAGAACTCTCTCTTGTTCTCAAAGCTTGCCAAGTGCTCATCTCTGCTTTGTGGTTCTACCTTGGTCCTTCCTTCCTCCCGTGCACAAGTGTGCCAAGGGGTATTTATAGCAATTAGGAGCCATAACTACCAAATAGGTCACAAACAACAATTTGGACACTGTCTCCTTTGGGCAAGATAGTGTCCAGTATCTCTGTCAAAGGAGACAGTGACAAGGGTTTGTAACTGCCATCCTACTACTTTAAATTGTATTAAATGCCCCAATTTCCATGGGTAGTGGGCATATTTCATAGATATAACCATCCATTAATGTTAATGAATGTTTCAAAGCAGTTATAGAGCCATATGGTCCCCGTAAAACTCAACAAAAGTATTAGAAAATATGAAAACCGTCTCCCAATTGGCGAGACAGCTATCACTGTCTCGCATATCTGAGACAATCTACACTTTCTCGGTAATGTGAGACAGTAGAGACTGTCTCACCAATTGTGAGATAGCTCCAAGTTCCTTCGAGTTTTTGTTTTGTGTGCTCCTTTTGCTTCCTTTTGCATTGGATGATCTTCTCTGACTTAGATGACGACGTTCTTCATCTTCTCTCTGTCTTGAGTCGTGTTTGGAACCTATAGGTAATTTTTGATACCTACAGATACCCCCTCTTAAGTTTTTAGCCTCCTCAATATTTTATTGAGGAGTCTGAAATACTTTAGATAAGATAGGTCTTGCTTTTGCCTAACGTTGGACTATATAGAAGGACCCATAAGCGGCTTCAGTTTCTTAACTTTTTGCACTGCAACGTCGCTGATCATATGTTGAAATCAGGAACTGGTGCTGGTATGTTGACTTTTGAGAGGTTGAATTAGCTCATGTTATTAAGTTGATACTGAACTGGTCACCTTTATAAGGGGATCGTAGCTTAATTGCAATTGAACCCCCAGGGGTAATTTTGGAATAAACCCATCACAATGTGTGTTGGTCTTCTGGGGGTACTTTTAGAATGAAGCAGTCAAAATGTGTGTTGGATCTTGGTGTAACTGCTAGAGTGTCACTGAAAGTTGACTTCTAAGGTGTAACCTCAGTTTATACTCGTATGTAGCTGGAGTCTATACAGTTTAAGCTCTTAAGGCATTGGAGCGTGGAGAAGCGGTTTATACTCATATACTCATCGGAGTGTAGGGAGCAGTTTAACATCGTATACCAGTTGAAGGTTAGGGAGCAGGTTAACCTCGTATACTAGTCAGAGGTGTATAGAGAAGCAGTTTATACTCATATACTCATTAGAGTATCACAGATGTACTGAAATGAGTCGATGATGCAACAAAAACATGCATCGAATGTACACTGATTTGACCCCTCACGTGAGACCGTTTGAGCTGTCTCACATCTCGCATGCACGAGACAATGTCGACTGTCTCGCATAAAGTCGTTCACTCGAGTCGGCTGTCTTTTTAAGTCTGAACTTTTAGTCTTTTTGGGCCATCTTATTCCGCCTTCTTGAGTTTGAATCCTCTTCAAAACCCCAGTAAAAGAGTTTATAAACCCTTTCCTTCCTCTTCCTCTTCAAATTTGATCAAAAGGTGAGTTTTTATCCTAGGGTTTCGAGATTTGCTCTCGAGTTTTGATCTCTTCCCCTTTTTTTTCTCTACCAAGATTCGATTTCCCATAATCCTTGATCAAAACCGAGGTTAGGGCTTTATATCTTGAGTGTTTTGAGATTTCCTTTGAGTTTTCCTCCAAAACCCTAGCTTTTCCTCTTCAATTTTGGCCAAAGCCTCACTTTAGCCATGTCTCCCTAGAGATCTAGGGTTCCTAGGGGTAGATCGACTACCCAACCATTCGAGAGGGAGGAGGCTGCAGCTTCATCCTTTGTAGGTGAGTTTTTACAGTTTTTGTCAATTCAAAAGTTAAGATTTTGAATAGGTTTCCTTGTTTGTTCTCCTTCGCAAGGGATTCAGGAAGAACCGGTGTCCTTTGCTAGGATCGATGCTTAATAGGTGTGTTTTGCTTGGCCAAAATACATCCTAAGGCAATAGGGATGGCTTTACGAACTCTTACTTCTGTTCTTGTTCTCAAGCTTCAACCATGGGCCGTGATGAGGAGAAGCTTGTTCTTCTTAGACTCATTCGCTTGAAGATCTACATGGATGATCTTGTGCGGCTTTATGACCTTTATGATATCCCTAGGACTTTCACATTGGCTATGCCTGAGAAAAGTTGGACAGTGTATAGTCATGGTGAGAATTGAGTATCGTTATATCTGGCCCATTTGGAGCATGGCTTACGGCTACCCCTTCATCCTTTCATTAGAGAGGTACATATTACTTCAGGGGTTTCCCCTTCCCAGTTTTATCTGAGTGCGGTTAGGATTTTGGTGGCCTTCATAGTCATCTGCCACTTTGTCGAAGTCCAACCGAGCATGAAGTTGCTTAGGCATTTGATCAATGTTGGATCAGCTAAAAAGGACCCACATTATTTTTACCACTATAGTGGTGATTTCTAGCTTATTACTGATGCTTTAGAGTTGAACAAAGACTAGAAAGAGGAGTATGTGTGGGTTTATGGTGCTGACAGCATCTTCGCCCACTTGATTTGCTTAAGGTGAATAGGGATATGTTGAGTCCGGTCGCCCTAAGCGACTTGGAGAGGAGGCATTTGGAGAAGATTCTTTCCTATGGTGGATCAAAGGAAAGGGATGACCTTCTTAACACACCATCTCTTCGAGTGGCGGGTGTATCCATGATCTCACCCTCCATTGATGATCAGGTGAGGGCAGGGTTTTTTGCTTTTACTCAGATGGAGAGTCATAAGTGAATCATAGGGGATGAAAAGTTAGGTTCAACCTCCAGTCCCCAGAAGAAATTGAGGAGGGTCCTTAGCATTGAAGAGGTAGCTGGCCGTGATGATATGATTGGGGATCTTCCTAAGCACGGCTTTGACCGGGCAATTACTCTCTCTGAGTCTGACAATAAATTAATTTCTCGTTTGTTGTCAGATCTGAATAAGTGTCAAGCTACATGACCAACCACGAAAGCTGGTTCATCTGCATGTATACACTCTACTCGAAAGTTACTTTTACTCAATTGTTAATTTTGAGTAACCATGTGAGAGCTTTGATTGTAAGACCAGCAATTGGTGCTGATACAAGTACAATTTCAGAGGCTTCAAAAATGCTCAAAGGTTTGGGTACTTCAGGTTTGGAGCGTGATATTGCTGAAATTCAACCATCCACTTTCTAACCCAAAGTCGTTGTTCTCCTAGATCCGATGGTGATGGAGGCTTCGACTAGAATTGAAGTTAGCCCCATTTCTCAAGTCGCGAGACCAATATACGAGGCTGGTACATCCATAACTGTTGCATCTGAGCAACCTCCAGCAATTCATGAAGTTGAGTCAACGGGACTAGGACAAGAGCACCAACCTGAAGGATCTTCCGCTTATGTTGGTATGTTCTTTCCCATAGTTACCTTAAAGTCTCAAATATCGGAACCACCCTTAACCACTTTTGGAGTTCTTACTTCTTCTCCTTTTATTGCAGTGCCTTCTTCATCCTTATATAATACCATCAAGGCATTGATGTCAGATGAAGATCCAGATAGGGTCATGATCAGCATGAAGCTTCCGAGCTTTGTTTCTTTCCTAAACTCGATGATTGATAAGGTCCTTCACAGAGGATTGCCTTTCAATAGCTTCAAGCGACTCCTTGACCGACATGTGTTAGATATCAGGGAAGAAGGGTATGGCGACTTGGTCGATTCTATAGTAGCAGACTACCGACGCTTCCTTATATGTAGCTGCTCATATGGAATCGAGGCTAAAGGTGTGGCGTGATACACAAACATCCGCTGGGCTTGAACTCCAAAAACTATGGGGTCATGTGAAATAGATAGAGGTAAGCCTCTCCAAGAAAGCAAAAACTAAGACTGACTTGCTTTGATCTCTAGAATCAAGCAACGCAGAAATAGCCCGCCTTAAAAAAGCCCTCAAATATGCTAAGGATACTAGGGCTATCCTAGAAAACGACTTGGACGGTGTGGAGATCGCTCGCACTAAAATGCTCGAGAAGTTGAAGCCTCAAAGAGAGAAGCTTGCTGAAATGGAAAAGGAAGTTCTGAAAGCTCTGACTACTACTGAAGACTCCATAAGAGCTGATTTGAGTATTGAGCTTGAACAAGCTTATGAAGAGAAGCTCTCTAAGCTAGAAGAGCAAATCCGCCTCCGAAAGCTGATTGTTGATTGATGTCACCACTTTTGTATCTTTTGTTTCCATTTTATGAATAAAATAAACGTTTTAATCATTTACACTCTATTATGATTACACATTCTATTTGGAATAAATAAACATAATATTTATAAGATTTTTAGCAAACCTTCAGCCATCAATAGATTTGATAAGCCTTTACCGACTATCATTTGAGTCGGTCTAGCATGCAGATTATCTAAGTCTGTTCCACATGTAACGTTGTACTAAAAGATTAAATTCTCTTAGACTTGGTGCTACGATATCATATACGTAGGCTTTGTCATTCTTACGGGAATAGAATACCTAGCTACGTGTACTAGACGTAAACTTATCTCTAATAAGGGATCGAGATAAAGTCCTATATGCATGAAAGGCATAGATTTAGGTGATACGATATTAAATACATAGACTTTGTCATTCTTACAGGAATAGACTACCCAGCTACGTATGTTAGACGTAGACTTATCTCTAATAAGAGATCGAGATAAAGTCTCATATGCATGATAGGCATAGATTTAGGTGCTACAATATCTTATATGTAGGCTTTGTCATTCTTACGGGAATAGAATACCTGGCTACGTGTGCTAGACGTAAACTTTTCTCTAATAAGGGATCGAGATAAAGTCCCCTATGCATGAAAGGTATAGATTTAGGTGCTACAATATTAAATACGTAGACTTTTTCATTCTTACAGGAATAGACTACCCAGCTACATGTATTAGACGTAGACTTATCTCTAATAAGGGATCGAGATAAAATCCCCTTTGCATAAAAGATATAGATTTAGGTGTTACAATATTGAATGCGTAGACTTTGTCATTCTTACGGGAATAGACTACCCGGCTACGTGTATTAGATGTAGACTTATCTCTAATAAGGGATCGAGATAAAGTCCCCTATGCATGATAGGTATAAATTTAGGTGCTATGATATTGAATACGTAGAATTTATCATTCTTACGGGGATAGACTACCCGGCTATATGTGTTAGACATAGACTTATCTCTAATAAGGGATAGAGATAAAGTCTCCTATGCATAAAAGGCATAGATTTAGGTAATACGATATTGAATACGTAGACTTTGTCATTTTTACAGGAATAGACTACCTGACTATGTGTGTTAGACATAGACTTATCTCTAATAAGCGATCGAGATAAAGTCCCCTATGCATGAAAGACATAGATTTTGGTTCTATTAAGTCAGTAATAACAACTGGCTACACATGTAGACTTTTAGAATTTTGTGTCTTCTCTTAGGGCAAAAATGAACCTTGTTGTGTCTCCTCTTGGGGCAGAGACGAATCCTATTGTGTCTCCTCTTGGGGAAGAGACGAACTCTATTGTGTCTCCTCTTGGGACAGAGATGAACCCTGCTTTGAAGGGAAAGATGGTATTTTTTATCTTTCTCTTCGTGGGGGCTCCATGTTCACGTGAACTCAGAGTTGAAGGATATTGGATCCACGTGCATCAGAGAATCTGGAAGGAAACTCAGAGTGGGATCTCCACTCCAAGAATCAAATTTGATTTATGCCACGTGGCATTAACTTAGAAGAGACCTTTTAACTCACATGAACAAAAGATGGAATTTGGATAACCCTACACTGTCTGAATGTTTGATTATCTAATTAGGATTTTGAGACGACCCTACATGTCTAAAGGTTTGATCATTCACGTTTGATTGGACCTCTCGCTCATGGAAGGAATCGAGAGGGGATTTTGATTTTGGTCCTAACTGTCTGAATGTTTGACCAGGTGGGAGTTTGGAATAACCCTAACTGTCCGAAGGTTTGATCGTCTAATTTGAGTGGACCTCTCATTCATGGAAGGAATCGAGAGAGGATTTTGGTTTTGGCCCTAATTGTCTAAAAGTTTGACCAAGTAGGAGTTTGGAATGACCCTAACTGTCTGAAGGTTTGATCGTCCAATTTGAGTGGACCTCTCGTTCATAAAAGCAATCGAGAGGGGAATTTAGTTTATGCACTAACTGTCTGAAGGTTTGACCAGGTGGGAGTGAAGGTAGTAGAAACGATGAGCACAGTTCTGACTACTATGGATTCCTTGAAAACAAGGACAAAGTGGGAGTTTTGATGTTAAGTTCTTAATAGTATTTTCTTGCAAAAACTTGACACGTAGGGGTTTGATAATTGTCATGGATCTACAATTAACGCAAAGTGGAATACTGAGTACTATGTCAGGCCTTCAACAGCGGGAGTGTTAAATGCCTATACATAGCAGAAAGATGTATGAGTTTAACCATCGAAGAAGGAAAGAATGTATTTTCTTATCTCTCGCTTTCTTTAATAGTTAATGAGTTTGATTTGGTGGTCCCATTATCAATTGATAGACCAGTAAGGGACTTTGTAGTAAAGGAGTGCAAACTGTCGAATGTTCAACAATTATACAACAAGAATTTTATTAGGGAAAATCAATCAGATGGGATCATCAGATTTTCATCCTAATGAAAGAGTGATCAAAGAATTATAGTGGGAGGGTTGATGAAGTTAATATTGGCCATTGAAAATAACCAATGATCATGGATGAAGGAAAGAAGGTATTTTGTTATCTTTCGCTTCACGAGAGGAATTTGCTTATCAAGAAAATACCGATGACCAAAAAAATTTGTTTCAAGATAGATTTAAAAGGACTCAGAAGATTTGTTCTAATTTGATTAAAGCCAATGGAATATGCTTCATCTCTAAAGGAACTTAGAGCCATAGTGAGAGAATTTTAATCATCTCAATAATGATTAAGAAAAACTATTCATATAGTTGAATTACATCTTAAATAGTCAGTTGATGTTGGGTTATCCTTAAGAATACTATGCATAGTATTCTTCAGGAACTTCCCATTGGTGGGCAACGCTAGCATTATGTGCATGAATATGTACAACATGTATAATAATTCAAGTTGCATGCATCAAATAGGTTATCCTGAATGCACTAGGGGTAGTACTTCTTCATGAACTTCCCATTAATTAGCATCATGATCTTTTCACCATCTTGGGTGATCAAGCGATATGCTCCGTTTGAGTAGATTGTCTCTACTACAAATGGTCATTCCCATTTGGGTTGAAACTTTTTTTTATTTTTAGAGTTGAGTATCATTGGTCGCGTACCAAGTCTCCCTCTGTAAAGACCCACTGTCGAACCTTTTTGTCAAAGGCTCTGGAGATTCTAGCTTGGTATAGCTCAATTTGTTGTTGATCTTCCAAGTGTTTCTCATCTAACATCTCAAGTTCTTCGAGATGTTTTTGATGTTATTCTTCCTCCGTCATCCCTGTTACGAGGGCGATATGAAGGGATGGAATCTGGATCTCTATGGGAAGGACGACCTTGCATTCATACATTAGAGAATATGGAATTGCTCTGGTAGGTGTGAGGACCATGGTACGATAGGCCCAGAGAGCCTCACTAAGTTTATCATCCTAATCTCGCTTATTGGTTTTTACTAGCTTCGTCAAGGTCTTAATGATGGTCTTGTTGAATGCCTCAGCTAAACTATTTACAGTGGGATTATAAGCTGTTGACGAGACATCTTGAATTCTGAACTTTCTACCGAATTTGATGAACGAGTTGCTGACAAACTGAGGGCCGTTTTCATACACGATTCATCTTGGTACACCATATCGGTAGATGATATGGTGTCTGATAAACTTAAACATCACTCGTCTTTACTTCTCTGAGTGGAATTGCTTCTGTCTACTTGGAGAAATAATCAGTGATTGTCAAAATAAAGCTGTCACCTTTGACAGACGGAGGGAAAACAAGACCAATAATTTCCTTTCCTAAGGTCTCGAATGGCCAAGATGTGGCCGAAGAGTAAAAGTGTTCCAGTGGTTGATGCATGTAGTTGGCATGTATCTAACATGCGTGGCATCGTCGAGCATACGCAGCTACGTACTTGACCATAGTTGGCTAATAATATCACAATTGTCTGAGGTGATCATATAGTTTAGGACCAGGTTGGCGTGCACCACAAGTTCCGTCATATGCTTCTTTGAGAGCTTGTTTTGCCTCCTTGGTGGAAAGGAATCGAAGTAACAAGCCATCGTATGTGCGATGATAGAGTGTCTGGGTTGCCGTATTGTATTAAAACCTTGGTGCTCTTCATTGGACTGAGTCCCTTTCTTTTATGTCTTTCGGAAATATACCGTATAAGACATAATTAATGATGAGAAAATACCAGTCTCGAGGTTCGAGTTCGATTCTGGTTGCATACACTTCTTTAACGTCAAGGGCAAAGTCTGGTATGAACAGCTAATGAGTCTTCACAGTGATCAGCTGTTCCGTCTCAGGAGGCTATGGTAAAGAGATTGCCAATACTACCAATGCATCTGCATAAGCATTTTGAAGGCATGGGATATACTAGATGAAGAGTTCAAATGATTCTGCTATCTTAATAGCCGCTTTATGATACGGGATAAGGTCTTGATTCCTAACTTCGTATTCTCCTCGAACTTAGTTGATTATCAACTACGAATTACCAAAAGCTTCAAGGTATTCCATCCCCAGCTCTTTGATGAAACTGAATCTAATAAGGAGTGTGTTTTATTCAGCCACATTGTTGAAACATTACCTAATCAGTGAATAGGCTCGAGGTAACACATGTTTCTCTGGAGAAATTAGGACAACTCCGACTCCTGAAGAAATCTTTTTTGAACATCTAGGAGTGCTTGCCATATGAGTTGCTCAGGAGGCACTATTCAAATACAACTGCCATACATGTTGATGAGAGGTAGTGTTGACTTTATGGGTTTCATCTAGCAAATCATTAAATAGCTCATCTTTATCCTTCATAGGGTGAATGCTAGAAGATCACAAATTGCCTGTCCTTTAATCGACTTCTATCGTTTGAAGTGGATGTCGTACTATGACAGGAACAAAGCCCATCTCGTTAACCGCCAATTCATAGAGGCAGGTTGCATCATGAACACCCAAATTGGATTGACGTTGGAAATGATATAAATTGACTGTCTAACCAGATAGTGTCGCATTTTCTAGATTGCGAACACCAGGGCAAGGCACTCTTTGGATATCGAGACTCAGTGCCTACCAATGTTCGGTTCAAATAATAAATTGTCTGCACATGACCGTTGTCATCATCTTGTGCTTGTAAAGCATTCAATGAATGGTTCGTTGCTTTGATATAAATCAAGAACGGTTTTCCTAACTTTAGTGCAATGAGAATAGGAGGATTTGATAGGTATGCCTTAATGTCTTTGAATGCTTTTTGACATGCATCGTCCCAAACGAATGATACACCTTTCTTTGTGATCTTAGAAAATGGTTAACACTTTCCTGCAAGATTTGATATGAACCTGTGGATGTAGGCCAGCCTACTTTGTAACCCTCTGAGTTCTTTAAGATTTCTCAAAGGTTGCAATTCATGTATCGTTTTCACTTTATCAAGATCAATATGGATGCCTTTTATGGTAATGACAAATTTGAGAAACTTGCCACTGGACATTCCCAGGAAAGACTTGGTAGGGTATATCTTCAATTGATGACTTCGCATGAGTTCGAACATTGTCCTCAAGTTTTTAATGTGGTTATTTTTTTGTGGCTTTTAACAACCAGATCATCAACATAGTACTCGACGGTTTTCAAAATATGTTCTTGCAAATTTTTTGTCATGGCTCGTTAATAGGTAGCATTTGCATTCTTTAGACTGATGGGCATGACGATGTAGCAGAAGATATCAAGTGGTGTTCTAAATGAGGTGTGCTTTTTGTCATCCAGATACATATTAATTTGGTTGTATATTGAGAATCCATCTATGGATGACATTCTCTTAAACCCATATGTGTTGTCTATGATGACATCTGTGATGGGGAGAGGAAAATCATCCTTCAGGCAAGTGGCATTCATATCTATGAAATCAATACAGATTCTAATCTTCCTATTCTTATTAAGGATCGGGACAATGTTTGCCACCCAATTTGGATGTTGTTCTTCCTTGATGAAGCCTGAGTCAATTAGCTTTTTTTACTTCAGCTTCAATCGACGATCCATTATTTGTGGTTGAAACCATCTTTATTTTTATTTAATAGGTTGGGCATCTAGCTTGATGTTGAGTCAGTGTATAGTCACATTCGAATCAAGTCCTTACATGTCTTCATAATTCAATGCAAAGACATCAATATACTCTCTGATGAGGGCAATTAACTCCTCTTTTTCTTCTGGTGGGAGGCTATTGCTGATGAATATAGGCTTCGGAGTTGCTTCTTCACCTATATTTATTTGAGTCACCTTATCCTTAGTAGGGGGTTCCCTTTGTTTGAATCCGTCACCGTACTGGATGTTTAAATGATGGATCCAAGGATCTTCCTAGACTGGTAACTGATCATCTTCTTTTGCTACTGTAGGATCAACAGTGACCATGTTTGACATCAGGCCTTTGAACATTTCTCCAAGTCTGACATTAGAATCCCACTTTGAAGAATCTGATGAATGTCCATCTTTATTTGGATTAGACAGCTAATTATTGATCTGCCAACAACATTCATCGGGGGATGAAAATATAGCCTAAACCCCTCATCTGCTCGTACTAGTTATCGGGCTTTCCTATTGGTACATGGGAAGGTCGGGGTAGAATCCTAGTACCTCTACCAAAGCAAATTCCTTTTCTGAGTGTAAGATTGTATCCCCATTTCTTCATATAGTCACGTACTTGTGGACTATACCTGAGGAAATGCCGACCAGGTTCTTCATCATCGTTGAAGGTCTCCTAAAAGGGATTTGGTGGCAGAAATGATTCTCCTTTTCTGAAGAGTGTCTCTTTCCAACCCCCAGCCTTTGCAGGAAGGACAGAGGTTGTTCCAGAGGAGTCTTGGAAATGCTTCTTGATCATGCAAGACGATTGAAGCGACATATGTATGTTAGTGTTTCTGTACAATCCCTGCATTATATCATTAATACAAGGCACATACTCTAAATCGTCGTTTATTATATAACCACAATCAGCAAGTTGCCAGTTATAACTTCCATCCGACAATTCACCATCGTCAAGATCGATTATAAAGGGTTCTATATCATTAAACACAAGACCTTCATCATAATCGAGCCCGTCTTCGGTATCAACTTCTTCTCCGCTATCTGTGCCATGGGCCGATGGTTCAGTATCAAATTTAGCACCATATAAGAGAGAATTAGTAAAATAATTTTCTAATCCCTTAAATGGTTGCTTGTCCATGACCACCGTCTTGACTTCATTATTAGTGTCTACGTACTTCAAACACTAATGGAGTATGGAAGGAATTATAACATTACTATGAATCTAGGGTCGGGGCAAAAATAATTATAGGAGGTCTCTGCATCAATAACATAGCATGTGACCTCAGACTTCAACTCCCCAAGTTGGCACTTCACTAGGATCTTTCCCAGTGGTCTGGACCCACTGGTGTTGAATCTGTAAATAACAGTTCATGTGGAAGCTAATTTGCTAGCAGAAATTCTGAGATAATACATCAATCAGAGTGGCATGATGCTAACTATAGAGGATGGATTAACTTGGATTCAGTTGACAATAGTCGAGCCTATGTACCCGGCGAAATATAGAGGCTTGTTATGCTTTGAGTTCCTCACTTGCATGTCCTTGTTTGTTGGAAATTTGCAGTAAAAAGACAATGAAAGAAAATTTGACTTGTATTCTCTCAAAATCAATTACAATTTGGATTCCGATTACAAAAGAGAGGAGATTGAATTTGATTCTCCCCTTTGTTTAATTCTGGGTTCTTCACGGTGGCGATGGAGTGCCTCCTTCGATTGATCGTGTCGAGTTTGCTCTCCGTTGACGATCCGAACGTCTTGATTCACTGGAACGTGGTCTTCTCCTCACGATTTGACGCTGTGGAGAACTTGCGTGGCAAGTCTTAAAACTCTAACCGAGTTTAGGAGAACTTGCACATCAAGTATGAAAACTCTGACCGAGTTTAGAAGAACTTGCAAAGCAAGTTTTAAAACTCTGGACGAGTTGATAACTCAGATCGAGTTTGAAACTCTATGAAAGAGTTGATTTAAACCGAAAGTTCGGTTAATAAGCCAAGGCCGAATAATCTCAAAGGCTTCAATAAAAGCCTTCCAAAATGATTCAAGAG
The DNA here is from genome assembly GCA_022839385.1 of Asparagus kiusianus. Lineage (NCBI taxonomy): Eukaryota > Viridiplantae > Streptophyta > Magnoliopsida > Asparagales > Asparagaceae > Asparagus > Asparagus kiusianus. The sequence goes on along the minus strand of BQKN01000121.1, from coordinate 823,447 downwards.
CTCCTTCAAGTCGCTGATCTCCAAAGCTCCTTGTTGCTGCAGAAAGCGGCAAGATGGCCGATCAGGGATCCCTAAAAAGTCAGCCCAAAAAAGAGAGGATCTGAACTCAGTTGAGTTTTGAGGTATTTATAGGGGATTAAGGGTGTAACCGCCCCCTTAAATATCTCCTTAATAAGGGTTTAATGGGGTGTAACTGCCCCTCATAAATCTCTCCATAATAGGTAGTGATCCCCTAAAATTTTGGGGAGAAAACGGTTCTGGAACCGTTCAAATCGTGCTTGAACGAGTCAAAACGCTGAAAACAGCGTTCTGGGCCCGAACTGTGCGTTTCTGGACCTGAAAACGCACAGCTGAGGCTAAAAACGCACAGCTGAGGCTGAAAACGCACAGCTGAGGCTAAAAACGCACAGCTGAGGCTGAAAACGCACAGCTGAGGCTGAAAACGCACAGTTGGTGCTGTTTTAGAGATTAACTCTGCGTTTTAGACTGAAAACGCAGAGTTGGACCTGTTTAAAGGCTGAAAACGCACAGTTGGTGCTGTTTTAGAGATTAACTCTGCGTTTTAGGCTGAAAACGCAGAGTTGGGCCGCAGCTATGCGTTTTAACATTATATTACAAGGGTAAACTCCGCGTTTTGATGTTATAACGCTGGTTCGACCTATGCGTTTTGGCTCTGTAATGTAGAGGCGAACCCTAGGCGGGCTTGGCGAGCTTCAGGCTAAGTCTAATGTTCTGATGAAGCCCAATCTTGCAGACGGACTTCAAAACATAACTTGCTACGAAGAACAGGTCATAACTTTCAAACCGTACGTCGGAATTGGACGAATTATATATGAAAATCGGCTATCTCGACGAGACGGATCCATCCGAACCGAGCCAAAGGCTTCGGTTCGCTTCCTCTGTTTCGCCAAATTCCTTACGGTTTGGGAGATATCTGCATTTTAATATGAAGAGACCGTCGATTTGTAGTCTCTTTTGCTAGAGCGCCGCAAAGATCATCACCTTGTAACCTTCGTCTTAGCTCCTTGAAAATATGAGAGTCGTCAGATTGTAACTCCCGATGTTGATCATGAAGGTTGTTGAATTGGGGCTTTCATTAGTTGTTGTGAAGGTCGTTAGATGGTAACCTTCTACGTGAAAGTCCTCAAATTGTGGCCTTCTGGAAGTCGTCAGATTGTAACTTCCATCATCGGTGTTTGATGGAGGATAAGCTATCTATTGTGATTTTTAGACAGCCTACAGAACCCCCTCCAAAGTTTTCGAAAGTTCACGGTTGACTGGGACGAATTTTCGGAATACTTTGGATCTCAACTCTGATCTTGGAGCTGTTGATTTCTTGTCACAAAGGAGTTGTTCTCTGCACTCGCTTCGAATGCAGCTTTGTTGAAGGGATTTACCACGCAGGACCTGTGTGAAGGTACACGCCATAATCCTATTTCTGGAATGTGGGGGTGGACCCTGCATTCTGAACTTGAGACGCGGGTCTGACCTCAACGTTTTGACTTAAGCTATGGAAGTGGCTTCCGTGCATTTTTGACTAAGTCTTTGAGACTTGTCTTTGGCTCATCTATTTTAAGTCTCGGCTCACATCCATTAAGCTGATGGGCCTGCAAACGTGCGTAGGATTTTTGGCAAACCCTCAGCCATCAACGGATTTGATAAGCCTTTACCGACTACCGTTTGAGTCGGGCTAGCATGTGGATTGTCTAATTCCGTTCCACATGTAACGTTATGCTAAGAGAATAAACCCTCTTAGACTTGATGCTATGATTTTGAATACATAGACTTTGTCATTTTCACGGAAAAAGACTAACCGGCAACGTGTGTTAGACGTTGACTTATCCCTATTTAGGATTCGGGATAAAATTCCCCATGCGTGTGAGGCATGGATTTCGGCGTTATTA
>BQKN01000121.1:783628-796543 GCA_022839385.1 Asparagus kiusianus | reverse complement strand
TTTTTGCACACAAAAGTCCCCCAAAAATTTTGACTTTTAAATTTGCATAAAAACCCCTCAAATTTCGGCCATGTTCAAAACCCACCTTAAGGATTCAACCTCTTTCACAAAACCCACTTCATGAGAGCAAAAAGCTATAATCTTTGCATACAATTTCATAAGTTCTTGGTTACATACCCACATTATAAGAATAAAGTTTCAATCTTTCCTACAAAAATTCATAGATTCTTAAATCAAAATCAAGCATACAATGAGGATTTTTGGAGAGAAGCTTACCCAAATTAAGAGCTTGAAAACCCAACTCAAAAAGCCCAAGTCTTTAACTAAAACCCTAGCTTTGAGAGCAGAGGATTTTCAGCCAATGAAGAAGGAGAAATCCGAAATTTTGAAGGGGTTAAGGGTTTTTATCAATGAGGAGTTTGAAGGGTTTTAGAATTCTTAAAGAAAAGAAGTTATGGGTTTAGAAGAGGAATTTGGATAAGAGGAAGAAGAGGGAGGAGTTTAGTAGGGAAAAGGACTCCAATTTCAATTTTTTGGGAACAAGAGGGAGTAAGTATAAGTAGAATAAGGAATCAACAAAACAAAAAGGGAGGGTTGTCTCGGCCCATTGGCCGAGACACTCATAGTGTCTCCGCCAAGGCCGAGACACTCTCAGTGTCTCGGTCCTAGGACGGGTTCCCTCGGGTGTTTTCATGAGCCTTTTCGCAATGTTTTTGCTCGTTATTGGTTGTTCTGAAAAAAATCAACATCAGTCAACACCGATCGACGTGAAACTCTAAGGTCAACGCCGGTCAACGCGTAGCCCTAGGTCAACGCCAGTCAACACGTTGTGATGAAAGTCAACGCTGATTGACGTTAAACCCTAAGGTCAACATCGGTCAACGCGTAGCACTAGGTTAATGCCAGTCAACGCGTTGTGATAAAAGTCAATGCCGATTGATGCAAAACCCTAAGGTCAACGCCGGTCAACACATAGCCTAGGTAAAGACTAGTCAACGCGTTGCAATGAAAGTCAATGCCGATTGACACAAAACCTTAAGGTCAACGCGTAGCCCTAGGTCAATGCCAGTCAACACGTTATAATGAAAATCATTGCCGATCAATGCGAAACCCTAAGATCAACGTCGGTCAACGCGTAGCCCTAGGTCAACGCCAGTTGACGTATTATGATGAAAGTCAACGTCGATCGATGCGAAACCCTAAGGTCAACACTGATCAACACGTAGCCCTAGGTCAATGCAAGTCAACACGTTGTGATGAAAGTCAACGTCGATCGATACAAAACCCTAAGGTCAACACCGGTCAACGCGTAGCCCTAGGTCAACACCAGTCAACGCGTTGCGATGAAAGTCAATGCCAATTGACACAAAACCCTAAGGTCAACGCCGATGCATGCGTAACCCTAGGTCAACGCTAATCAACGTGTTATGATAAAAGTCAACGCTGATTTACGTGAAACCCTAAGGTCAACGCCTATCAACGTGTAGCCCTAGGTCAATGCCAGTCAACGCGTTGCGATGAAAGACAACACCGATTGATGCAAAACCCTAAAGTCAATGCATGTTAACGCGTAGCCCTAGGTTAATACATAGCCCTAAGTCGACGCCAGTCGATGCGTTATGATGAAAGTTAACGCCAATCGATGTGAAACCCTAAGGTCAACGGCGCTCAACGCGTAGCCCTAGGTCAACGCCAGTTGATGCATTGTGATAAAAGTCAACACCGATCGATGCAAAACCCTAAGTTAAATGCTTGTTAATGCGTAGCCCTAGGTCAATAACAATCAACACATTGTGATGAAAGTCAACGTCGATCGATGTGAACCCTAAGGTCAATGCCGGTTAACGTGTAGCACTAGGTCAACGCCAACCAACGAGTTGCGATAAAAGTTAACGCCGATCGATGCGAAACCCTAAGGTCAACATCAATCAACGTGTATCCCAAGGTTAATACCAGTCAACGTATAGCCCTAGGTTAACACCAGTCAACACATTGTGATGAAGGTCAACACCGATCGATACGAAACCCTAAGGTCAACGCTGGTCAACACGTAGCCCTAGGTTAACACCAGTCAACATGTTGTAAGAAAAGTCAACACCGGTCGACACGTTATGATGGAGATAATTAGTTTAAAGTTAACTTAATGAAACGAGCTAAAACTAACTTACCAAGTTCAATTCGAAACTTCAACGACGGCCAGATGATAAACACAGCGCCGGAAGAACTTCGGTTATTCATCAAAATAGACTAAAAATTGAAGAAGTCAAGAATCAAAGCTAACTATAGGCCCTTTCACATCGACTGAAGGTTGGACCGATCACATCCAAAGTATTTCAAACTCTTCTATAAAATAAGAGTGAAACACTTTGGAGAGGGTATCTGTAGGCATCTAAAAATGCTTATAAGTTTCTACACATGGCTTGAGATAGAGAGAAGATGATGAACGTTACTATCCAAGTCATAGAAGCTTATTTGATGTCGATAAGTGCCTGAAATGAGTTGACGAACTGTGTGAAGCAACGAAACTTTAGGATAACAAAAACACGAACTGATCGGGAGCTACGCGTCGCTTACAAAACATGAAGCATCCCCTCATGTCCCATCTACTCTATGTATGATTCAACCATGGATCTTGTAGATCTTCTCACCAGCTTTCCAATGCATATTGAATCGCGCAATTCCAAGTTCGAATGATGAAAATACGACGGAAACGGACGGGATGCACGAAACAAAGCCCAAAGCTAAAGCTAAGACACCACAAGTGTCTTGGCCAAGGCCGAGACACCAGAGGTGTCTTGGCCGTGGCAGAGACACCGCGTGCGTCCTAGACCCTAAAAACCTGTTTTGCTATTTTTTTGAGCTGTTTTTCGATCGTTAACCGCCTGGATTTGTTCTAACTGATCCGATGTCATTCAAGAATGTGATAAAGTGGTTATAACTGAAGATAAGAGTGAATCGATTGTTCTTATTCAAAAACAGAGGTCCTGAAGCCTATAAATATAGCCCTAGGGCCTTCATTTGCACGGATCTGGAATTCTCGAGCATCGACGAAGCCATGCTGAATTGAAGACTGAAGGTGCACAAATTTCAGAAGAGAGGAAGAGATCAGATCGAGTTCTTCAGCACAGAGAAGAAGAGTTCGTCAGATCCACAGTTGCCGATTCTTTTCCTTAAGATTGCCCCATTGCGGTGATCTCGAGAAGAGTGGTTATCTCATTGTTACCGAGATAATTATTTCGGTTTCTTGATTCCTTCGCGAATCAACGAAGCTCTGGATCGATTTGATCATTTGGTTATCCATGGATATCAACATCCCCGTCACAGGCCAAGATCCCACGCAAGCAGCAGAGAATAAGAGTCTGTTGTGTTTGTTCAAAAGAAACTTGTAATTTTTGTTGAAAGTCTTATAAAAAGACTATTTCTTTGAGTTTGTTGTAAACGCTTAAAGTTGTAATGAACTCGTCACCGAAATCAATTTTCTCCCCAAACAGAAATACTTTATCATTGCTATCATTTCCCTCCTCACCCAATAACTATTCAGAGACCCTTTCCTCATCATCGTAGTTGGATAAAGGATCTCTATGTATGATGACATGCTTGTTCTTTAACTTTGCATTGAACTTGACAAAGACTAAGTCATGGAGTTTTTCATGAGTTAGTCTATTCCTCTTCTTTGTATGAATCTACAAAATAGAATCATAAATTATCACAAAGAAAATTGGTCGTCAAATGCTACAATTCAAGCTTTAAAGATGATTAAAATTTAAGAAATAATATTACCATCTCAAATGTACTCTAATTTCTTTTATAAGGTGAGGAGCTAGTTGTCAAGCCCAAAATCTTCGTTGCCATCTTCCTCAACTCGGGAGTAGTGTTTTCATAAAGCCTCCACCAAGTAATTAATCAATTCATCATTAAAAAGTTTAGCAACTTACAAATTTCTAATAGAAGTTAGTGAAGTAATTTAAATAAAAATATAAATTTACCTGGATAATCACCCCTAGTAGCTCCTCACCTCACAAATTGATCTCAAAATGACCCTGGGTATTCTTGATAATTAGGTATTTAATCTCCACTCTTTGTGAAAGTCGTATGGTCATTGGGATAGTGTTTGTGCATGCACACCACCATATCTTTCACGAAGCTTCCATCACTTACAATCTCTGTGTAAGCCAGGTAATAGAAATAAGGATTCAAAATGTAACCCGCTTTATATAGCGTTGTACTAAGATTCTTCTTAAATCTCGGACCAATCATTTTCAATATGGGAGTGTACTTCTCTCATCATTCTCATTGGCCACTTTTAACTCCTCCATAGCTACCTACATGTCCCCATATATAAATCCCATAAAATTGATTTTGTCACCATCCACTCTTTGAAGAACCTTCACTGAAGGAGTGAATACTTTGAGGGCAATGTCTATATTATCCCAAAACCTGTTGCCAGAAACTATCTTCGCAACCTACAAAATCCAACAATTAATGAAATATAAATGATCAAATGAATAAAATAAATACTATTAAAATATATCTTTTTGATCACCGATGTTCTTGGGTTACAATCTATCCATTGGTCAGAGATAAACATTTATCTCATCTCTTTCTTGTGATACCTTATTGACTATGGAGAGAGGAATGCAGCAAACCTCGTAACCCCCGGTCTCCCAAGATAACCCTTAGTGAACTTCCTAATCAATTGAAGGTGTTTGGTGTGATTATATAAGAATAATGATACACTCCTCCCCTATTAAAATGATATTATGAATGAGTTTTATCTTAGTTATATCGGACAACTTAGAGCCATATTGTTTAAAGCTCCATTAGTGACAATCTGCACTACATTTACCTCCCCTAACTGATCAATGGCCTTGTCCGTAAAGTCATAAATATATTGAGCATCGTGTTTATCAGTCGATGCATCATATAAAGACAAAAAACAAGTCCTCCTAGCAGAATGTACAACTATGTTCATGATGCTTCTAGACCTTTGATCACTCTAAGAAATGGTCATTAAGGAACACAAGTTCTTTTGAAGTTCTAAACAATCTCTTTCACCTCATCCATCTCTCTTTGCAAATATGTTTCAGTCAATTCATACATCGATGGAGCTTGTAAATGACTTCCAAACAAGCTAACGACTTGTAGCATTTGATAGAAAGAGGGAAGCATTGCAGTATGAAATAGAATGTTGGCTTCATAGAACCATTGATTATGTATATCCTACCTTTTCTTCTTTTTAAGCTTGGTGTCCATCATTAGTTGTTTCCCCTTAGCTACTATTTTGGCAATCTCCTAGGGAGGATAAGTTACAAAGGAGTCTATTGGCCCCAACTACCTTATAGGAGGACAACAAGCTTCTTTGACTACTCAGGGAGTTATGCTCCTCCTCATCCTCACTGATATGCACCTCACTCAACAAATTATGCATCTTCATCTCCTTCTCGTCCTTATTCTTTTTTTGCATTCTCTATAATTTTAGTAACTATTTTGCTTAACATCATCGAGAACTTTCACACGGTGTGCAATGCCCCCTCTTTCTAGCTAGGTGTTGTCTGAATTTGTTAATCTCTCCATTGAGAACTTGAGTGCAAGATTTTTATTTAGGGGATGTTTGGTTCGTTTCCCAAATATTGGGAAATACAATTCCATGTAAAAAAACTCAAGTTTTGAGTTTTCCAAACTTTTCCAAGAAATAGATTGTTTAGGTTTGGTTCCCACATAAAACATGATGGAAAACCAATGTATACCATTTTTTAGGTTTGCTTGGTATCAAAAAAGGGAAAACTTTTATTAATTAGTGATTTCTCACTTTTCTTGTATTTGGTTGGTATTAAAGTATGTAGGAAAAAATATATATGGTCACCATGGTAAGTTTACCTCCTACTAAAAACAAATTTATTTTTTATCATTATGAGAGGTAATCTTAGCAAAATAAAAGTGTAAATGTAACATGAAAAATAATAAATACCGAAGTCACTATAAATATATGTTTAACATAAAAAAATTATAAGAACCCTATAATAACATGATTAATTATTATGAACTACGTATCTGATTTGATATGAAATATACCTAGTTGACATGAAAAAAACAAACGAAACCTGTAATAACCTGATTATTCATAATTTTATGAGATACGTACCTGAATTAGCAAAAATTTCTTATGAAACTTGTAAAAAACCTATAAATAACTTGATTAGTCATAAATATGTATATGACATGGGAAATCACATCAAACCTGGAAATACCAAACATGTACTTAATGGAGACTGAGTAGTTGAGTCAACTACAAGAAACAAAACCAGTTAGGTTTCAAAACCATGAGCGCCTCAAAACCATGGGCAATACTCGTACAAAATTTATTGATCCAAATAAATATTGTCAGATTCAACATCCAACCACCAAGTAAACGTACCAGTCCATAAACATCTATAAAACATAATGTTTGCATAACAAATTCTAACCAGGAAAAAAATATGAGTAAGAAAAGTAAAGATATTGGTGAATCTTCATCTGCATCATCATCAAAGGTAAGAATATTTAAAATTTTTATAACAAACAATGGACCTATTTATATTAATATCAATTTACTATGTTTTTTTATCAACGTGGAAGGATTATTGCACATAAACAAACCTTTGAAGAATGGATTTCCTATATGGATGCAGATCGAGAGAAAGATGATATGTGGGATATCATGGAATTAGCAGAAATTATACTAAGAGCTAATGCGGTAAAAGTTATAGAACGAAATAAAATTTGGAAGTGTCCTTACTACAAAGATATACCCAACATTTTTTACAACAAAAATCAACTCCTAGCACATGCCCATGAAGTTGGTTACAATGAAGTTGTTGCCAATCTAAGTAAGGAATATATTAGAGAGCATCGTGGTCTAGAAATCTATTTAAAAATCTCTAAAATGAAAGCCAAGACATGTACTACTTTGCTATTATCGTGTACTACTTTGATAATTTATGCATGTTCAAATTTGAATGAACTTTATGATTAAAAAATCATTTGAAAACATTTGAAAACATTTGTTGACATCACATAAAATAAACCAGGCACATATATATGCAAATTATGGCTGAGGGTTCAGAACTTTGTCAATATCATTATTGTTAGCCATTCAGTGTAATATCAATAGATATTGCAAGCTGCTAATCTCAAAAATTTTGACAATCATCATAGCCTAAAAGTAAAATAGTCACCAATGTAAACTCCTTGCATAACCCAAAAGAGCTAGGTAGATCACAAACAAAGTGGTTGAATGATAAATCCATGAAATATGCACCCATTTCATGGATCATTATCATTTCAAAACCATTGGAACAAATAACTGATGACTGGTATCATTCCAGACCAGGTAAATACGAAGCATGGTTAAGTAAACCAGTAATGACCCTAATACGTTCACATATCAAAATGATACACATAGTTAAAAATGTCAAAGTGATTTGAGAACTTACAATTCCTCTGAACACTGCCCACGAGCAACACACATTGCCCATAGGACCTATTAAGGAATTATGGCAAACATTCATTCACAAGTTTGAGAAAAAAATAGGATGGGCTATCAACTTCTTCGTCGATTGAAGTTTTCTAGAAGTGGAAAATCAACTAAGAAACTCACAAGTAATTACCTTTTGGAGAAGGCATCAGGTTAGGGTGCATATTATTTAGGGATTAAAAGTTAACACAATTATCCCTGAATACGTGTTTAGGTTAGGGTTTAGGTTAGGGTGCATCAGGTTAGGGTGCATATTATTTAGTAAACCAATTACATATTTAAACTAGTTGCGTATTTAAATTGACAAATTAAATAATTGTGCATTATGCATGTAAACAAAATATGTAAATAAAATCAATTGCAATGTGAATAACATGTAAAAATGTTATCGAAGCAAACTATTTTCAACTAGTATTTGTATTCTAAATTTCAAACAAATTTTTATTAATGTGGGGATCACGTGGCTCCATAACTGCTTTGAAATGTTTATTAACGTCAATGGATGGTTATATCCATGAAATACGCCCACTACCTACAGAAATTGTAGCATTTAATGCAATTTAAAGTAGTGAGATGGCAGTTTCAAACCCTTGTCACTGTCTTCTTTGGCCAAGATAGTGGACACTGTATCGCCTAAAGGAGACAGTGTCCAAGGTGTTGTTTGCATCCTAATTGGCAGTTATGACTCCCAATTGCTATAAACACCCCTTGGCACACTTGTGCATGGGAGGAAGGGAGGACCAAAGTAGGACCACCAAGCAGAGACGAGCACTTGGAAAACTTTGAGAACAAGAGAGAGTTCTTCAACCACTTTCAGGAGTTTTTCGATGTTTCCTTAAGTTCAAGCTTTGACTTGTTCTTGAGAAGAGTGTTCATCTTACTTTGCTAAGATATTCACTTCAGTTCTTGTTTCCCATTAAAGCATTAACTTTTCGTCTTCTTCGTATCCGACTTGGAACGTTGATTTGATGGTCCGGATAATGCATCCTCAGTACACGCAAAGATCCCACACAAGCAAAAGCTATTACGTAGAAGTTTTTGTGTATGTTTCTATGGGAACAGAAGTATTGTTTTCTTTAAAAAGAAGAGTTATACATGTGTAAAGCTCATTCATTTTGTTTCTGTTAAAATGTTTTAATGGAAATGACCAAGAAAATTATTCCCGACACAAACACGCTAGCGACCACAGTGGGAGCCAACAGTCTTGGTGTCGAGACTATAGTGTTGCAGCCGATAAAGATTCAAGTCGATTCAATGGTCAACTACAAGTTCGACCAAGCAAAGTTCGAGAAGTATCTCTCCTCATCTTCATCAAGGTCTTCCTCTCTCCGCAAGTGCAGGAAGATCTCATCTTCGAAGAAGGTTTTTTAGTATTCAACACCAATGAAGGCTCAGGGTGATGACTCTTGCCTAGTAGTTGTTGAGGCTTCCCCTCGCAACACTACTCCGACAACCAACAAAGCTGGAAGCTCTATCACAATGACTCCTCCCTAGTTAAGGAGTCGTCTAACAAAAGTTCGCTAACTCTGATGAAGAGGGCTCGTTAGAGAAAACACCAGCGCCAGGTTAGCTTGTTTGTAAGGGCCTTAGAACAGGTGGATGGAGTTCACTACTATAGGGACTTAGAGTCACAATAGCGTCAAGCAACTGAACCACTGTGGCTAAGCGTCACTAACTATTTCTCCAAGCCATCGACCAAAGAATGAGTTCTAGTCAAGAGAACTTATTCAATAAAGAAGGAGCGCATCCAAAAGTGCCATGCGTGTACCACGCACGCTCATGCTCTTATGCGAAAGGCACAAGAATTGAAAAAGAAAGAGGTGGCACGAGAACCACAAAAATCCAGCATGGTTTGGATTCCGAAGTCCAAACTTGCGCCAAATCAAAGTCCGGAGATAAAAAAATTGTCCCCTTTGGCCAAGACAGTATCCACTGTCTCTCCCAAAGGAACTTTGGTCGAGACAGTTTCCTCTGTCTCGCCTAAAGGCAATCTTTCACGGCCGTTTATCCTCCTCCTTCAGCGTTCATTCTAGGTCCATTTTCTGTGACCGCCTCTACCATGCCACCAGTGAAGCCTTGGGTTAGTCCTGAGCTCTCAAAGTTCAAAATCACGATGGCAGATAGCCTTGGTCCTCTACACAAAGATCGAGAAAAAGCACCGCTAAAAGATTGCTTGGGTCTAGTAATCAAAACCTAAGAAGCTCCATAGATTAGGGGTCGTACACGCACTCACATTAAGCCAACTACTGCTCAAAGGTGTCTCGCAGCCTCCTAACAAACCGAGATACCTCAATGTACCTGTTCATGTGCTATGTACAAAAGGGGCAAGGAGGCCTCTCTTTCTAGGAGAATTTCTGTCACCTCTCATCTAGGGGTCCGTATTGAGACCTAAGAATCCGTTAAGACTCCGATCCCGCAAGGGGATGGTTCTAAATGTACGAATCATGATATGACCTTGGATCCTTCAAAAGGAACCACAAGTTGTCCTGAGAATGTCAACAAGGTGTTGTATGCATGTCAACATCCCCAAAAGAAGACGTGTCCATCAAAAGATAATGTTATACTTTGGGATGGAACAAAAGTTTATGAGGAAACACACAAACAAATGAGGGGGGTGCTCCGGTCATCATGCTAATGAGCTGTACAGTTATATTGGGGGTGTGAGTAAAACTCGAAAGAGGAGTATTCGAGAAACGAGCTCTCATTATTCATGTGAGAGGCTCATCAAAGCAGTACTATAAGAATGCAGCTGCTCCAAAGCCATCCCACAAAGAGTCTCGGTGTTTTAGAGACTTTCCACACCATCAACCGAAGTGTCAAAGTCTAAGCCAAGACGCTTCCGAAGGAGAAGATCCACCGTCCAAGGTGATGAGTTCCCTGAGGTAACCATTAATATGGCCGGAGAAAGGAAAGGGAAAGTCTAAGTGATATTCGACCGACTCTAATCCCGACTTTACCACAGGAGGAAGAGTTGATCCAAGAATCTCTTAAAGGATGTCTCGACTATAATTGAGTGTCACCCAACACAGAGACTATAGGAGGATGCATGAAGGAATATCCTCGAATGATGAACTTTTAGACACTTATTCTGTAATTGCTTCAGATGATATAATGTCGAGCATATGGAAAGCCAGAGAAGCATTCACGATCACTCCTTAGCATATGGTTCAAATACTTCAGGAAGCTCTAGCCAAGCAAAGAGAAGAGATTAGAGTCGAAATAAAGATGGAAATAGAGTTAGCCATGTAGCAAATGAGAGAGTTGCGGGCTTATAGAACTCAACCACAACCTGAATCTAGTCAGTGGGTTGAGTCTAGCCATCATGTTCAAAATGATATAGATGACAGTGATCCAAAAGTGGATGAAGTCATTGCTGCTGATGCACCCCTCAATAATGCTAGGGGTGGTTCAATGGATCCTTTCCAATATCACCCAAAGAAAGGTGAGGGCGAGGACAAGAAGATGATGAAAGAATTAGAGAATAATGTCAATGCCTTAATGTCTGGTCAAGAAGTGAAGAAGACCAGTATTCCGTGTCCATATCCAAGGGAGTGGGAGTCGATTCTGTACTCGTCAAAGTTTAATTTAATTAGCTTCACACCACTTGACGGAAGAGGCTCACCAACCAAGCACCTGATCTACTTCAAGTCTCACTTGGGTATAATCTCTAGAAATGAACCTTTGATGACTCGGTCATTTGTAGGCACCCTTCGCGGGACTACCTTCAATTGGTACCGACGGCTCAAGTTAGGGAACATCAACTGCTAGGATGACATGGAGAATTTGTTCCTCAGTAATTTCTTCAACAACGACACGAAAGTGTCAATCAGAACTTTTTTAGATGAGAATCAGAAAGATGGAGAGTCAGTCGATAATTTTGTCAAACACTTTCCGAACAAGGCTACGAATTGTAGGGATCTAGTTACAGAGGAGTTCATTCTCCAGACCTGCCATAACAATCTTTCTCTTGATGTGTTGGAGGCTATGGGGGTTTACCTTCAAAAACTTGGAAGGAGTTGAAGATGCACGGAGAATAGGCCGAGCACTTCCTCAAAAGAATGAAGGCTGAGAGAGGCCAACCGATGGTCAATTCTCCAAAACCTAATTTCACTCCTCACCAAGGCATCTTTAAGTACCTCCTCGATAGCAACAAAATCAAACTACCGCCAATCACAGATCAGGAAGAAGCTAAAAAGATCATGGATCCGAAGTACTATGTATATCATAGGAGGATTCATCACCCCACCAAGGCTTGTTTTGTCCTTAAGGACAGAATCTAGATCTTAGTTAACGTCGATAATATAACTGCAAAACCATCAAAGGAAAAGAAGGTGGGAGCAAATACGGTGTCTATCAGCTTTGGATCCGTACCTTTATCGTGGTTCCAACAATAACTCATTTTAAAGGTGGAGATAAAGACTATCAATGATGATCCACATAGGCAATGTCAGAAGAGGCTCGTGCCGCATACAACCTCTAATGGCAAAGTTCTATGGGTCCATCCTAATCTCCTCAATGATGAATAGTGGACATGATCCTCCTCCAAGAAGAAATCCAAAAGCAAGGAAAAATCTTGTTGTCCTACCTCAGCAGTTCTAGAGAAAGATGACGAGGGTATCCCAACCCTTTCACTCTCCGAAGATGAGCAAGAAGTTCTGGTAGTGGATGGAGAACTTGCCTTCGTCACTAGGAGCGGGAATGAATATCGGTACAAGTATTTAGAAGTTTCTGATCAGAATGCCAAGACCTTGGCCAAACTTGGGGTCATTACAATGTGTTCTAAATCTTCTGAGAAGCCCCAGCAATAGCCAAATATTAAACAAAAGGAATCTGAGGCAAAGCAAAAGGAGAAGGAACCTAAGAACAAAGAAGTTTAGAATCCGAAGCAGTCTTGTTTCAATTGACCAATTAGGAGAGACAAACCAGAGAGTTTAAATGCTCCTTATTGCTTTGATGTTATGGCTCAGTTGTCTAACATTCCAGCGAGGATTACTCTTTACAAGTTGTTGCATCTTTCCAAAGACACCATGAAAGCTTTGCAAGCGGCGTTGGCTGATTCTGATATTTTCCTCACTTAGATCAACCCATCTCCCGAGGAACCTGAACCCTCAGATCAACATTGCAATTTGGTGGCCAAACAGTTCCCTTGCATTACCTTTACATGGGAGGACTGTAGGCTGTCTAAAAATCACAATAGATAGCTTATCCTCCATCAAACACCGATGATGGAAGTTACAATCTAACGACTTCCAGAAGGCCACAATTTGAGGACTTTCACGTAGAAGGTTACCATCTAACGACCTTCACAACAACTAATGAAAGCCCCAATTCAACAACCTTCATGATCAACATCGGGAGTTACAATCTGACGACTCTCATATTTTCAAGGAGCTAAGACGAAG
>BQKN01000121.1:750167-768628 GCA_022839385.1 Asparagus kiusianus | reverse complement strand
TAGTGGTAAATTGTTTGTTAAACATCATCAAAACAAGAAGGCCAACATACCTGAGGGTAGTTTATCTGTAGGTACGCATGTAATCCCTTACACCGTCATTCTCTTCATTTGTCGAAATCTCTATTTGACTGACAAGGAGTTCTAATCGTAGGACCAGCCACTGGGACTGATACTGCTATGATTTCTGGCACCCCCAGTTTACCTGAGGGTTCTTCTCTTCCCTATTGGAGGGAAGCATGGCTATGGGTCAACCGTTCAATTCTTATCTTCAGGCTGCTATTCTCCCAAACCCGACGGGCATTGCAGAATCACCTATCGGAGTTGATATATCATCGACAGTCACGCCCACTACTATTCTCGAGCCTGCTGAGATTAGATTAGTAGAGCCTAGTACAGGTCATCAAACTAAAGGGACCTCTGTTGGCGCTGGTAAGCTTATAATTCGCTTTGAATTCTTCACCATATTCTAAAGTCTCTTATCCCTCTACACAATTACTTGTAGGACTTCCACTGTCTCTATACGAGCATGTCATGGCCTTGTTATCCGACACCAACCCGAGCAAAGATATATTCCGTGGGGATCTTGGTTATTTTGTCACTTTCTTTGACGGAATGATCAAGAAGATCCTTCATCAGGGGTACTGTTTTGATCAGTTCAGGTGTTCTCTTGCCTGACACATGACGATGATTAGAGAGGAAGGATATCCTGAGCTAGCTGATTCTCTCACTACTGACTTTGTCGTTTTAGAGCGAGAATTCCAGGAGTTGGAGGAGTTGAAGGCTAGAGGTGCTTCTTCTTTCGTGTCTTCTCAATTGGAGTCCAGGCTGAGGCACTGGCACGACATCAGAGCATCCATTAGGAGTGAGGTTCAGTCTCAAGAGGGTTCCGTTATGCAGATGATGGCCAATCTCGCAAGGAAGGACAAAGATAGGGCTGAGTTACTCAGTTCATTAGATTCCAACCGTGAGGAGATAGCCAAACTAAAGAAAGCCTTGAGGTACGCCGAGGAGTCTGGCGTCATCATTGCTGGTAAGCTAGCTGACATAGAGAACTCCCGTAGGCAGACGCTTGAGAAGTTAGGGCTTGCACAAGAGAGACTGGTCAGGTTAAAAGGTTTAGCTTCAAAGATAATGAACACTTTAGAAGATTCCGTCCGAGCTGATCTGCAGGCCGTGCTTGAGCAGGGCTATGCAGATGAACTTTCCAAATTAGAACTTTATGGCTATGCAGATGAACTTTCCGATTGCGTTTAGACTAAAAGACTCCATTATTGTATATTTTGACTTGATTGATTAACGAAAGGCAAGTATTTCATCTAGCGTGTTTCTTTTTTTATCATGATTTTTTTATCTGAACTTGGGACAAATAAATACTTATAGGATTTTTGACAAACCCTCAGCCCTCAACGGATTTGATGCGTCTTTACCGATTACCATTTGAATCAGGCTAGCATGTGAATTATTAAAACCCGTTTCACATGTGACGTTGTGCTAAGAGAGTTAATTCACTAAGACTTGGTGCTATGATTTTAAATACATAGACTTTGTCTTTGTCACGGGAATAGACTACCCAGCAATGCGTATTAGGCACTGACTTATCCCTACTTAGGCTTCAGGATAAAATTCTCCAGATTTGTATTTTGGTGTCTTCTTCATTCGGGAAAGACTAAATCGGCTATGTTTGTTAGATGTAGACTCAGGATTTTTGGTAAATCCTCAGCCATCAACGGATTTGACATGCCTTTACCGATTACTGTTTGAATCGGGCTAGCATGTGAATTATTAAAATCCGTTTCACATGTGACGTTGTGCTAAGAGAGTTAATTCACTTAGACTTGGTGCTATGATTTTGAATACATAGACTTTATTTTTATCACGAGAACAGACTATCCGATAACGCGCGTTAGGCGCTGACTTATCTATAATTAGGGATCAAGATAAAATCCCCCGTACATTAAGTGCATGGATTTGAGGTTAAGAATTATATCTTTTCTTAAGGTAAAGATGAACCGATGTTGGAGAGGAAGAATTTTATATCATATCCCCAGGTTTTGTTTAGGATAATGACGAACCTAAAATAGGAGAGGAAGAATTTTATATTCTATGTCCCAAAACTAAAGAGGAAGAATTTTATATTCTATCTCCAGTTGTAAAGGAGGCTCGAGGTGGGATCTCCACCCCCAGAATACAGAAAGGTGAAATTAGGAGTGGGATCTCCACTCCGAGAATCGAAAAGATCCAAGCAACCCTAACTTTTATAGGATTGGTTGCTTAATCCCAGAACATAATTCCTCATTTATTGAGGTAAAATTCTGATTTTGGCCCTAACTTTCATAGGTTAGGAAAAGGTGGAAGTCTTTCGTTTATCGAAAGGGATAATTCGATCTTGGTCCTAACTATCTATAGGTTTGACTAAGTGGGGTTGGAGGCAATCCTAACTTTTATAGGTTTGACTGCTCAAATTAAAAGTGGACCTCTCGTTCATGGAAGGAATCGAGAGGGAATTTTGGCTTTAGTCCTAACTTTTATAGGTTTGACTAAGAAAACAAAGGGAGTGGAATACAGATAATAGTGAAAATGCTAACTTGTACTAGCTACTCGATGGAGGATTTCGATGTTAAGTGATCAAGACTTAACATGCTGAGTTTGAAAATTGCCAAAAGTTGGCGGATAGGAATTTTGGTGGACCCACCGTCAATTGATTTGATCAGTAAGAGATTTTGTGGTGGAAGATTATGAATTGTCAAACACCAATGGGGATGTTGTGAGGAAAGATTGACTCATCAAAGTGGTCGAATCTCGTCTCAGCAAAAGTATTCATGAGGGTTAGTCGATATCAACAATAAGATACGTTCCAACTTTGAAGACATTCAGAGTCCAAGTGTGGATTTCTTATCTATCATTTTTTGTAATAACCGGCTTATCCCTAAGAATACCACATCTAGTATTCTTTTGAGAACTTCTCGATACATGGGTTATCTTGAATATACTAAGGGTAGTATTTTTTTTAAGAATTTCCCATTTATCGGTATCATAAGCCGGACGCCTTCCTTGGTAATAAGGCGATATGCGTCATTTGAATAGACTATCTCCATCACAAATGGTCCTTCCCATTTGGGTTCGAACTGACCTTTCTTCTTGGAATTGAGGATCATTGGTCGTCGGACAGCTAAGACCAAGTCCCCTTCTCTAAAACTCCATTGTCGAACCTTTTTGTCAAAAGCTCAGGAAATTCTAGATTGGTAGAATTCAATGTGTTGTTGGGCTTCCAAGCGCTTTTCATCGAGCATCTCGAGCTCTTCAAGATGTTTCTGATGTTGTTCTATGGTCGTCATCTCCGTTGCAAGAGTGATTTGAAGAGATGAAATTTGAATTTCTAATGGAAGAACTGCTTCACACCCGTACACTAAGAAATATAGGGTTACTCCAGTAGGCGTGCGAACTATCGTGAGATAGGCCCATAGGGCTTCACCGAGTTTATCATCCTAATCTCGCTTATTGGTCTTCACGAGTTTTGACAAAAGTTTTATGATAGTCTTGTTAAAGGCTTTAGCCAATCCGTTCGGTGTGGGATTGTAAGCTGTTGATGAGATGTCTTGAATTTTAAACTTCTCACAAAATTTGATAAAGGCATTACTGACAAACTGAGGACCGTTGTCATGTATGATTCGCCTTGGGATACCATACCGATAGATAATATGGTGCTTGATGAAGGCCACGATGTTACTCGTCTTAACTTCTCTAAACGGAATCGCTTCAGCCAATATGGAGAAGTAATCGGTAATTGCTAGGATGAATCGGTTGCCTTTAATCGACGGGGGAAAAATAGGACCCACGACATCCATTCCCCAAGTTTTGAAAGGCCATGATGTAGCCGAAAGGTATAGATGCTCCTGGGGTTAGTGCCTATAATTCGTGTGTACTTGACATGCGTGACACGTTCGGGCATATGCGACTGCGTCTTTGATCATGGTGGGCTAGAAATATCCCATCCTTCTGATGCGGTCATAAAATTTAGGGCCGGGTTGGTGTGCACCACAAACTCCTTCGTGCGTCTCCCTAAGGACTTCTTCTGCCTCTTTAGTGGATAGGCAACGTAATAGTAAACTATCGTACCCTTGACGATATAACGTTCGACTCTCTGTCTTATAGTAGAATCTCAGTGCTCTTCGTCGGATTGAGTCCCTTTCCTTCACGTCTTCCGGTAAAATTCCATGTAGGACATAATCGGTGATAGGGAAACGCCAATCTCGGGACTCGAACTCAACTTGGGTTGAATGCACTTACTTGGGATCCTCCTCTCTGTTGTCTAAATCGTAGATTAGTACAAAGAGCTGGTGAGTTCTTACCATAACAAACTGCTCCGTTTTGGGAGGCTGCACCAGAGACACTGCTAATGCTGCTAACACATTTGCATATGTGTTCTGTAAGCGTGGGATATACTCGATGAAGAATCCTTCAAACGATTCTACCATCTCAACAACCACCTTATGGTATGGTATCAAATCTTAATTTCTGACCTCATACTCTCCCTAAACTTATTTAACTACCAGTTGAGAATCGCCGAAAGCTTCAAGGTATTCGATTCCCAGCTCTTTAGTGAAGTTGAGTCCAATAAGTAGTGCGTTATACTTGGCTATGTTGTTTGAGAACGGCTTGGTCAGTGAGTAGGCTCGAGGCATCACATGTTTTTATGGGGAAACTAAGACAACTCCAACCCCAGAGGAGATCTTAGAACATCCAGGAGCATTTGCTACATTAGTTGCTCGAGAAGCACCGTCGAAGTATAAACGCCACACCTGTTAATGGGAAGTTATGTTGGCTTCGTGGGTTTCATCTGGTAGATCGTCATATACCAGCGATATCCGTAGTTGGGTTAGCTGCCAGAAGATCACAAATAGTCTGTCCTTTGACCGACTTCTGTTGTTTAAAGTACTAATCATACTGGGACAGAAGCAGGACCCATTTTGCTAACCACCAATTCATGAAAGCCAGCTACGTCATGAACACCCGGACTGGGTTAACATTGGAGATGGCGTAAATAATCTGCCCGACCAAGTAGTGACGTATCTTTTGAATAGCGAACACCAGGGTGAGCACTCCCTTTCAATCATTAAATACCAGGATTCGGCACCCACAAGGGTTCGGCTTAGGTAATATACCGCCTATTCGTGACTGTTGTCGTCGTCTTGTGTAAGTAATTCACTTAACGAGTAGCTCGTCGCCTTAACATAAATCAAGAATGGTTTGCTCGATTTCAGTGCAACGAGAACAGGAGGTTTTGAGAGATATTCTTTAATATTCTTGAATGCTTTTTGACAAGCATCATCCCATACAAATGATACGCCCTTCTTTGTGAGCCTGGAGAATGGTTGATATTTCCCCAAAAGATTCAAGATGAACCGAAGGATATAAGCCAGCTGTCCTTGTAATCCTCAGAGTTCCTTAAGGTTTCTCGGGTGTTGCAACTCATAAATTACCTTCACTTTATCAGGGTCGATGTGAATACCCTTGATGGTGACGACGAATCCAAGGAATTTATAGCTAGACATTCTAAGGAAAGATTTGGTAGGATTCATCTTCAATTGATGAGTCCGCATCAGGTCGAACATCGTCTTCAAGTCTTTGATGTGATTATTTTTATCACGGCTTTTCACAACTAGATCATCCACGTAGCATTCGATAGTCTTCTGAAGATGCTCCTGAAAAATCTTTGACATGGCTCTCTGATATGTGCACCCATATTCTTTAAGCCGAAGGGCATAATCTGTAGCATAAAACACCAAGGGGTGTTCTGAATGCAGTATGCTTTTCTTTATCTGGATGCATCTTTATTTGATTATAACTAGAAAATCTGTCCATGAAGGATATTCTCTTAAACCACATGTATTATCGATGATAACATCCGTGATAGGAAGAGGGAAATCATCTTTCGGGTAGGCGGTGTTCAGATCTCTAAAGTCTATACAAATCCTGATTTTTCCATTCTTCTTAGGAACCAAGACAATGTTAGCAAGCCATTCAGGATGCTGCTCTTCCCTGATGAAACCCGATTCAATAAGCTTTTTCACTTTGGATTCGATCGCTTCCATGATTTGCTGGCGAAACCGTCTTTGCTATTGTTTAACACGTTTGACATCTGGCTTAATGTTGAGGCGGTGCATTGCCACATTTAGATCGAGTCCTGGCATATCCTTGTAGTTCCAGGCGAAAATATCAATGTACTCCCTAATGAGGGTGATCAACTCTTCTATCTCATTTGGTGAGAGGCTGTCGCTAATGAATATTGGTTTCGGGTTATTCTCATCACCCATATTTACCTTGATCACTTGGTCCTTGGTAGGGGGTTCCCTTTGTTTAAACCTATCACCGTACTGCATATTCAGGTGATGAACCCAAGGGTCTTCCCAAGTTGGTATTTGGTCATCTTCCTCTATTGTGACGAGGTCGATCGTAGCCATATTCGACATTAGTTTTTTGAATATTTCCCCAAGACTAGCATCGAAGTCCTAGGCCGAAGAATCGGAAGAATATCCCTTATTAGTTATTTGATCAATAACCTGCCAGCAGCATTCGTCATCGGACAAGGAGATATAGCCTAGACCTCTTTTGTGACTATAATAATTATCGGGTTTTCCTTTTGGTACATAGGCCATACGAGGCGGAACTCGCGGACCTCGACCAAAACAAAGACCCTCTCCGAGTGCGAAGTCATATCTGTATCTCTCCATGAGATTACGCACTTTTGTGTCATATCTGAATAAATGAGGGGCAGGTTTATCATCATCATCTTCTTCTTCCATGAAGTGGTCTGGTATCGAAAATTCCTTTCCTTTACAGTAGATAACTTTCTTTTCACCCCTTGAATTTGCGAGGATGACAAGTGTCGGTCCAAACAAATCTTGAACATGCTTCTTTGTCATACAAAATGATTGAAGTGGCATACATAGTTCAGGGTCATTATACAACCCCTTCATGATGTTACCAAGACACAACGAGTACTCTAAATCATCATTTATTTCTATTTCTTCAGCAAGTTACCAATTATAACTACTATCCGATGACTCTCCATCGTCAAGATCGATTACAATGGATACAATGTTATTAAGTACAAAACCACCATCGTAATCAAACCCAGCCTCGGTATCAGGTTCTTCTCCACTGTCCATACCTTTGGCCGAGGTTTAGTATCGGATTCAGTACCATAGAGAAGGGAGTCAGTAAAATAATTTTCCAATCCCTTAAACAGTTGCTTATCCGCGACCAACATCTTGACCTTATTATTAGTGTCTACATATTTAAGACACCGATAGAGGGTAGAAGGGACTATAACATTAATGTAGATCTATGGCCGACCCAACAGTAAGTTATAGGAAGTCTCTGCGTTGATCACATAACATGTGACTTCCGACTTTAAGTCTCCAATCTGACACATCACTCGGATTTTACTTAGTGGTCTGGACCCACTGGTGTTGAATCCATAGATCATAGTACCTGTGGAGGCCAGTTTACTCACCGGTATTCTGAGTATGTACATTAATCGGAGTGGTATGATGTTGACAGCGGAACCCGGATCGACTTAGATCCGATTGACAACGCTGGAGCCAATGTGCCCGGTGAAATACAAGGGCCGGTCATGCTTTGAATTCTTTTTCTGTATGTCTTCCTTGGTGAAAAAATGTAGGGAAAGTGGTGTGCCGCGAGATTGCAATATTGGACTGACGGCTCTAGTTCCCCAGGAGATGGCTTGATTTGAGTCAGGAAAACGTCAGAATTGGCCAAGGCTTCTTGTAGTGCTTCTCTTGTGTCTTTTGAAAGACGCAGCAGCTCATATAAGGTTAATGTAGCCGGTATATTAGCTAACTACGCCATAATATTGAAGCGATGCAGAGCGTTTGAGCTCTCCGATTTGTCTTTTCCAATCGGTTGATTGAATCGAGACTACTTCGGGTTCTGAATCTCTTAGTGTAACGGCTCCTTCTCCTTTAGCTTTTGTTGAGTCTTTTCAACAGGTGCTGGGGGAGTTGTGACCACTCTCATTTTCGCTAATGTCTTGGAGGGAATGGTTTTGGTTACCCCCTGCTTAGCTAATAGCTCGGAGGCGGTCAGATAATTGAAATGGTATTCGTTCCTACTCCGGGTAGCGAGGACTTCTTGCTCATCTTAGGAGAGTGGGAAAGCAAGTATTCTTTCATCGTTTCCTTCTAGAATGACCAAGGCTCCGCAACAGGACTTTCCTTCGCTTTTTGATTTCTTCTTGGATGAAGATCCGGCACACTGTTCATCTTCAATCAAATCGGGATGGACCCAGAGAATCTCGCCATTTGGGGCTGTGTGTGGCACAAGCTCTTTCTGGCATTATTTGTGAGGATCATCGTTGACGGTCTTCACTGCTATGTTCATTATGGGTTCGGGCTGAAACCAATTTATAGGAACAGATTCGAAGCTGATTGACACTGCATTTGCACTGACCTTCTTCTCCTTAGATTGTTTCATAGTGATGACCCCAACATTGATCAAGGCCTGAATTTTGTCTTTGAGTGCATAACACGACTTGGTAGGGTGGTGAACTGCTCTGTGGAACGCGCAGTACTTTGGGTCATTAATCCTTTTAGCGTCTTCCTGATCTTGGATTAGAGGCAACTTGATCTTGTTATTCTCTATGAGGTATTTGAAAATATCGGGGACTTTGTCTTCTTTAAGAGAATAAACCTTTGGGAAATTTGGTTTTGAAGCCTTCTGTTTTTGAGGTTGTCGTTGCCATTGTGACTGCTGAGACGCCTTTTGTTATTGCTGTTGTGGTTGCGGTTGCGATTGCAGCTCGAACGTTTGGTTCGTGTCCACCGCGTTCGCTTGTGCCTTTCCTTTACCCCGGGGGACAAAATTCTACTACGGGGTATTATTCGCTGTCTGGCCCCTTTCGGCTTTATTCCTTTTGAGGAAGCATTTGGCTCGTTCTCCTTGCATCGTCAAATCCTTCCAAGTCTTGGATGGCGCCATTCCCATGGCTTCGAGGATATCCAAAGAGAGATTGTTGTGACAAGTCTCAAGGATGAAGTCTTCACTAACCAGATCTCAACAATTCATTGTTTTGTTCCAGAATCGTTTGACGAAATTCTCGACTAACTCTCCGTCCTTCTGTTTCTCATCGAATAACATTCCGATTAAAACCTCGGTGTCATCATCGAAGAAATTTGTAAGGAACATGTCTTCCACATCATCCCAACTGCTGATACTCCCTGACTTAAGATGACGATACCAATCGAAGGCTGCTTCATGAAGAGTGCCAACGAATGATTGTACCATCAAAGGCTCATTGACGGAGATTATTCCTAAGTGAGACTTAAAGTATATTAAGTGTTGAGTGGGGGAACCCTTTCCGTCAAATGGCGTGAAGTTGGTCAAATTAAACTTTGCTGGGTACAGGATTGATTCCTACTCTCTTCGGTAAGGACACGGTATTCTGGCTTCTTTACTTCCTGAGCGCTCATCAACGCATTGATTTTGTTCTCTAAGTCCCTCATCTTCTTATCCTCACTTGTATCTTTCTTTGAGCGATCCTAGGGAGAAGCGACGTAATCATCCTTCACATTATTATCATTTGAGGGACTATCCCTAGCATTGTTGTCAACGGAAGGGGTATCCATGTTGGCATTCTCGTCTGTTTTTCGATCACTATCAACTTGGTTAGGATTATTACGATGACTAGACTCTTCCTGCTGATTTGTCAGTGCCATAATTTATTGGTTGTGCATTTCTCTTATCTCCTGCATAGCCATCTCCATTTCAAATTTGAAATTCTCCTTCTGCTTGGTTAGAGCGTCCTCGAGAATTTTAGCCATTTGCTCTGCGTTGATCATAAATGACTCATAGGATTGCCCTGCGCTGGATGCCATATCATCGAAAGCCATTGCTGAGCAAGCATCTGACGTTTCATTATCTGAGGGTAGTCCCTTTTGTATTCTCTAGTAATCCTTTCATCTACTGGTCCCTGAACGTAATCGGCTTATTCGTTAGGATATTCCTGAAACTGGTCAGGACTAAAGCGTCGTGTTGACTCCCATCTACCGGTCATGTTGACGGATACTTTTGGAAATTTATCATCTTGAGCGGCTGATTTCTTTCTATGTAAATGCCTTGGTTTGGACTCGGACGTTCTGGTGGAAATTCTTTCAAACACTAAAACTCTCTCCTGAGGAATCTTGGGGCAGCAACATTCCAACAATACTGTTTTGATAATTTTAGCACACGGACAATGAGAGTCCGTTTCTCAGTTACTCCTTTTTCGAGACTTATTCGTACCCCCAGCCTGATAGTATAACTCATTGGTGTGATAACTAGAACAAGCTATCATGTGTTGGCACGCCTTCCTAGGTATAACGTCTTCATCAGACGGATACGTTTCCCTCTGGGGATAGGACGCTTCATTGGCGTCTTCAAGAGTCACACGTTTAGAGCTACAACTTTGTGAGCGTGAAACTCTAACGGGCTCTTGAATTTTAACTCGCAATCTGATGTAGTCGGTCATAGGGGCTTTTCCTTTGTTATCATTATTTAGGGGATTAGAACGATCCCCAGCCTGAATGGTCATTCGAGAGCCCTTCAACGGTCCCAATCGCTCCTTAACTGGTGCTTTACCTTGATCTTCGGGGAGAGGACCAAGGCGATCTTTCAGAGGAATTTTGAATTTGGTGAGGTCTATACTACCATATGGCTTGGCTGGAGATACGGGGACAAGGGGAGTGGGATCCGGAGTTGACGAAGGTGGAATAGTAACTTCGTCTACTTTTGCCTTAGGCGTTGATTTGGGCTTTGGCATCCATACCCGTTTATGCTTGGGCGATTTTTTCACCACCTCTTTCTTCTGCATTTCTCGTGCTTCTCGCACAAGGATTCGGGCGTGTGCAAGCAATGCACGATGCTTCTGGATTCGTTCCTCAAAGGTAGAGCGGGTCCTTTTGACGTGAACCCATTCATTCTTTTCTGCCTTGGAGGAGGGGTTGTTCGATCGCCGTTGTGGTTCTTGGCGCTTTCTGGATTTTAGATCCAGATCGTAGCGGATCCTGTCCATTGGCTCTAAAGGCCTCATTAGACATTGGAAGGGGGTCGCGAGGTGTAAGTGCAGTGGTAGCGAGGGGATTTTGGATCTTCAAGCCCGAAGTCCCGTGAACTTTCTCGGAAGAGGAGGTCTTCCTGCGCTTACGAGGAGAGGCAGATCTGGAGGAGGAAGAAGAGATATACTCTTTGAATTTCTGTTGGTTGAATTTGTATTCGACCTCTTCGTTCACCAGGATCTTGATCGCTGGTTGTGGTACGACAGCCTTAGTAGCAAGGCTATTGGCTCTCACTGTGATCGCCAGCTTGTTTGGGGAAAAAATTATTTTCTTTGACGAGTTCTTTACAACTTTAAGTGTTTACAACAAACTCAAAGAAATAGTCTTTTTATAAGACTTTCAATAAAAATTACAACTTTCTTTTGAACAAACGCAACAGACTCTTATTCTCCGCTGCTTGCGTGGGATCTTAGCATGTGACGGGATGTTGATATCCATGGACCACCAAATGATCAGATCGATCCAGAGCTTCGTTGATTCGCGAAGAAATTAAGAAACCAAAGCAATTATCTCAGCAACAGTGAGATAACTACTCTTCTCGAGATCACCGTAACGAGGTAATCTTAAGGAAAAATAATCGGGAACTATGGATCTGACGAACTCTTCTTCTCTGTGCTGAAGAACTCAATCCGATCTCCTCCTCTCTTATGAAATTCATGCTCCTTCAGTCTTCAATTCAGCAGGGCTTCGCCGATGCTCGAGAATTCCAGATCTATGCAAATGAAGGCCCTAGGGCTGTATATATAGGCTTCAGGATCTCCGTTTTTGGATAAGAATAACCAATTCACTCTTATCTTTAGTTATAAGCACTTTATCACATTCTTGGATGACATCAGATTAGTTAGAACAAATCCATATGGTTAACGATTGAAAAATAGCTTAAAAAACAGCAAAACAGGTTTTTAGGGTCTAGGACACCCGCGGTGTCACGGCCACGGCCGAGACACTTGCGGTGTCTTAGCTATGGCTCTGGGCTTTGTTTCGTGTGTCCCTTCCGTTTCCACCGTATTTTCGTCATCCAAAAAGCATCCATTTATTCTTCCTCATCATCTTCCATAATAAGATACAACCGAGTTCGGATGACGAAAATTATGAACTTTTTGTATGTTATTTTGGATTTACTTTTTGGATGTTAAATAATTATGAACTATGTGTAGCTTTACAAACTTGGTTGTTTACTTTGCTTTGCTTAAAATTCATTATGCATATGAATCTTGTGATTGCATAAAAAATTTGTTGTTGATTTTCATTCTATATGTTATTTCTTTCTTGCTTCATTCTTTGTATGTTATTTCCTGTTTACTAACAAGGTTTTCTTATTTTGTAGGTCAAGCATACAGATAGTTTCAAGATGCAATTGAGATCAAGTTTCTACAGTTGATTACTTACCCTAAACATTAGACTATAGAATTTATAAAGTATGTTTAAATTGAATTTAGGAATACTTAGATTGTATTAGGACATAATATTATACATATGTGTACCACTCAATATGGCAATCCAAAATTCAGTACATGTGTCTCAACAAGTCCTCAATTTCTGTTATCTGACATGGATGTTAACCGTCTGACATGAACCAAACATTCAATATTTAAAAACCTTGGTTGTTATAATGTCAAGCAATGCATTATTGATTGAGGACCTACGATCAGAGTGCTTGTTCCCCAACTTCGTTGACAAGGCCGAGTATGTTCCGCAAGCTAGCCCCATTGGTTTCTTCACTAAAGCATCGCAAGTGTAAAAGTGGTAATTTTGACTAGCATGATCGCCTCTGTTTATGTTATGTTAGCTTGAATGGAGGTTCTTCAGTGAAATTTTTATGTGTCATTCCATATGACAACAATTACCTGAGAGTTCTTCAACCCAGGCTCCCATTTCTTCATCCACCCAATTCTTTAAGGCTTGGATGAGGCATTAGCTTGCTCCTTAAACAAGGCCATTTCATTTAGGGTGTGCTACTGAGGTGAACTTAGTTGAATCTTCCATTCTCCACAAAAATCTCAATATCCTTTATTGTCGAATTGAGTGTTGTTACCTGTGACGAAAGATAAAGATATTCCAAATCTATTGATGATAGATTTGCACAAAAATTATGGCTATTGCTCTCACAATTTTTTCTGACGGCTAGGCCTCTATCTACTTTGTGAAATAGTCGATGGCAATACTTAAGAAATTTGGCTATCCCTTGCTATGGGAAGTGGTCCCAGGAGATCTAACCCCGTTCAGTCAATGGGATTAAGTTGATGAGGGGAGTGAGCTTGGTAGCCAAAGACCGTGGGACATCGAAGAAGAGCTGGCAAGATTTTTATTAGGTTGTAAGCCTTTTAGACTCTACCAGAATGATTGGCCAATAGTAACCCTATCTGATAATTTTCTGTGCTAAGGTTTTGGCCCCAATGTGATTTTCGCATATTCCTTCATGGATCTCCCTCAGGACATAATCTGTTTCTTTTGATCGGAGGCACCAAAAGTAGTGGTTCACACTACTACTAGTGTATGAATGACTATAGAGCTGGTCTTCAATCATGAGGTGTTGTAGGGCATTCCTTTGTAGGCTCTTGGCCTCTACCAAATCCTCAGGAAGAGTCCTCTTGGTTAGATATTGGATGAATGGGTTCGTCCAATAAGGTTGAGTTGAGGTTCTACCTGAATGACCGAGTCGGTGGTGGTTTTGAAGATGCTAGGTTATTTGAGAATGTCGGTATGCACTGGCCTACTGCTTGCATCAGAGTTGGAGAAGCGTAGCTTGGACAAGTCATCTGTACAAGCATTATGGGATCTTGGGAGTTGTGTGATTCGAAATTCTCTGAGCTATCCTAGCAATTCTTTGACATTCGCCAAGTGCTTTGCCATTATCGAGTGTTCGGCTTTGTAATCTCCCTACACCTGATATGCAGTGAGCTAGGGATCTTCTTTAATGAAGACATATTTAGCTTTGGCTACCAGAGTGGCTCTAAGCCAAAAAGGAGAGCATCATATTTTGCTTCATTATTCGAGACAGGGAAGTCAAAGTCAATCGAGTATTTAGATACAAGTCCTTTAGGACTGCGGAGAACTACTGCGGTAGTGTTACCACTATCTCTGATTCATCTAGTTTTAGTAAGCACATGTTGAAAATTTAGGTGAATCATATTTAGGAATAATGTACTTTCTAGATGGAGTCTTTCGAGCTAGTCTTAGAATCAGGCATGGATCATCTGAAAGGAGAGCTGGTTTTTAAGATGACGGGTCATCTTCGGGGCTAGGTGATTCAATTAAGAAGTCGGCTTGGACTTGAGCTTTGATGGTGGTACGAGACTCAAATTGAATATAATACTCAGTGAGTTTGATGGAATAGTTGATCATCAGTACAGAAGTGGTTAGGCTACCAAGAACTTTCTTCATAAGGAGATTGGTCCATACTATCGCTATATGAGCTTGAAAGTATGGACAGAGTCTTCTAGCCATGGTGATGATTGCAAAGAAGCTTTCTCAATCAGAGTATAATTTATTTTGGCAACGTTTAGAATGTGATTAACATACTACCCTAGCTTCTGGATGTCATCATCTGACATATTAGACTAGCTTCTAGATGTTACCTTCTTCATGGACTAAGACAGAGCTCACGGCTTCCAGTGAGATGGCTAGGTAGAGGTAAAGTGGTTCTTCTTCAATGGGTCAGCTCAATGGAGGTTTAGAGGTTAGATATCTCTTAAGCTCTATAAAGGCATTGCTACACTCGGCTATCCGTTCGATGTAATCTATAGGGTCATTTATTACCTCTTAGAATCTTGAAGAAGGGAAGGTTTCTTTTGGCTAATCTAGAGAGGAAATGGATTAAAGTCGTTATTCTTTCATTAAAATTTTGGATGTCCCTTACTATACATGGCTCGAATATCTCTTCAATGGCTACTATCTTTTTAGGTTTGACCTTAATTCCTCGTAGAACTATCATAAAACCAAGAAATTTTCCCAATGGAACCCTAAAGGAACACTTGGAGGAGTTGAGCTTCATCTGGTAATAGTGGAGGATTGAGAAGATTTCCTCCAAATCAACGATGTGGAAGGTAGCTTGCTTGGATTTTTCCAGGATGTTATCCATATATGCTTCCACATTGTGACAAGCTTTATCTTTGAATATCTTATTCACTAATCTTTAATAGGTGGCCCTAGCATTTTAGAGTTCAAAAGGCATCACTTTGTAATAAAAGGTTCATTGATCTGTGATAAAAGAGGTTTTCTCCTCATTAGACTCTATCATCTTAATCTTGTTTTTACCCAAGAATGCATCCATGAAGCTGAGCATTTTATTGTCAGCGTTCTGGTTAACCAGCTGCTCAATCTGAGAGAAAGGATAGCTATCTTTAGGGCATGCTTTATTCAAGTCAGTAAAATCCACATACATCCTCCACTTGCTGCTAAATTTTTTTACTAGAACCACATTAGATAGTTGTTACAGATACTGAACTTCTCAGATAAATTTGACTTTTAGTAACCAGTCCGCTTCTTCTGCCGCAGCTTGCTATTGTTAAGGTCTGAAATGCCTCATCTTTTGCCGAATCGGCTTGTAGTATCAGGACTAACAACTCATGGCTGATTACTTTTAGGGGAGATCCCTAGTATATCTTTGGGTCCCCCAAGCAAAAAACATCAGTATTAGCACGAAGGAACTCAATGATGGCTCCTCACTATGGTTTGGCTAGCACCAATCCAATCTTAACATTTTTGGTTTGGCCAGTACTAAGCTGGATTTCTTCCAACTTTTCAATAGGAGTAGTCCTTTCCCCTTTTTCTTCCTCTTATTGATAGGCTTTGGATTTCTCGATTGGTAAGGTCTCAAAAAATCCTTTCCCTTTACTTGGGATAGATAGTATGATCTAGCCTCTTATTGCTTACTTTGAGCAAGACCGACTCCTTTTGAGGTTAGAAACTTCATCATCTGATAAAAGTGGAGATAACAGCTTGCAAGTCCTTCAAGGAAGTTCTTCTCAAAATGACATTGTAGGCTAATTTAACATCTATCACGATGAACTGGACCTGGTCATAGACTATAGGAATAATCGCTACCACCATCGCCTGGGCGATTTATCCTTCAGGTTGAACTAAATGCCCCGAGAACCTATGAGTGGACTCGGGCATGGTCGTAGTTCTAATTTATCAACCCTAATCTAACTGAAGGTGTCCATAAATAATGTCTGTGGAGCTTCTGATGTCTTTGAGGATTCTTTTGACATGAAAACTATAGATTTGTGCCAAGATGATGATAGGATCATCATACAGGTGCCTTCACGCCTTTCAAATCTTCATTGCTGAAAGAGATAGGTTGATGTGTCTTAGGCTTCTTCTCGTAGAGGTTCACTTCTAATGCTCACCATGCGTACCTCTTCTAAGCATTGTTTGACATTCTCCCCGCTGTTGAGCCACCGGTAATAGTGTTAACGGTGCCCTTATCTTTAGCTTATCACGCCTAGTCATCTTGCTTATATAGGCAAGGGATCTCAATCGACACCTTCTCTAGTCCGATCTTCTTAGGGATGGCTCTTCTCTACTTATAGGAGAAAAGATCTCATTTAAAAACTTCTCTACAATCATTGGTATTGGGACCATGGCCTTAATGATAACAACAGTACTGTTGAATATCCCTCGACTGGGGGTTTGACTTCATATGAGGTGGAGGATTAATAAGATGTCCTTCCTTCTAGATCAAATGCAGTATCCATGAGAGAGGAGCGTTGAGGGGGGAAACATCTTCTTCCTCCCCGTCTCCTTCTTTTGGTCTCTTTTGACGGTTCAGCCAGGTTTGGACTACAACTTAGGCCAATTGTCTTTAGACTTCTTGTTTTGAGAGGACTCAACTCAATAGCTTCTAATCATGCTGCCTTTTTATGAGCATGGTTATCCTCAGCGTGTCCATACACTATTGAACTCTGGCCATGAGTTGGTTAAAGTTAGTTACTTAATTCAAATGAGAGAACCAGACAGCTTCTCATCATTAAGATCTGCGATGATCACAGTCATGGAGACCATATTGTCAGGGTCCTCCATTTCCAGGTGCTTGGCTTGGAATCTCTTAAAGTACTCTTTCAAGGTCTCCTTGAGTCTCTACCTAATTTGCAGGAGGAGAGAAAGAGGGTGCCTTTTCCTTTGTATCTGTTAGAACGTCATGTATAAATTTCTAGCTTAGTTGCTCAATTTTGTGGATGAACTTCTTGTCCAGTGAGTTTCACCACGTCTTTGCACTATGACTGAGGGCAAGGCTCGAGAGATAACAAGATCACTCATCTGTTGCATGCATATCAAATCATAAAAATTTTATACGTGTTTAGCCAGATCACCTTCACCTATATATTTCTTGATGTGTGGCACCTGGAACCTTGGGCAGGGAGTGTTCATAATCTAAACTACAATAAGAGTGCTTCCTCCAATAATATTAGTGACCATGTTGAACGTCCGATCATATCTAGAAGCCAAGTTGATCATGGAGGGATCAGCCCTTATTGTTGGGGTGGGTTTGAGTAATGTAGATAAGTCTTATACCTCACGACATCGTCCATGTAGCCTGAATAGGGCCGAACCTTGAACTTTCGCATGTCGTCTCCATGTGATACTATGGCTGCTGTGGTAGTAGCAAAACAAATCTACTACCAATGTATTAGAGGAGTAGCTTCCTTGGCACGCTTTTCTTGCATCTGTCATTAATGCTGCTCTTCATGGGGAGGAGCAGCAGATGATGAAGGAGACTGGGAAGGAAGAGCACAGCTGATGAGTTTGTTTGTGAGGGAAGCAAATTGTTGTTGAAGAGACTAGGCCAGCTGTTGATTTGGATTCATGCAATTAGGCTTAGGTTATATACCAGGATTTAGAATTGAGGATCGGTCATGATCAGCTATTTCTCCAAAGAAGAAGAGGAGCCCCACAGTAGGCACCAAACTGCTGATGTTAGTCAATTAATTAGGAGATTGATTATGATTCAAGAGGAGTATAGGGTCCCTTTATCTCCTTTATGTTGGCCTTTTTGTTTTGTTGATGTTTAACAAACAGTTTACTACTAATGTTGTTTGTCTAGTGTTTGTATTTTTCTATTTATTTTAGACAAACAATAAGTTGGAGGATGGATAGAATCGAGCATTCACGATCATATCCAATGGAGGTTGGCGGAATTGTGGAGTGAAGCCTTGTAATTCAAGTTAAAGATTCAAGTTCAAGCTTCATCCGTAAGTTTACCAAGAAGAGCTTATTGAAGACCTTCATCAAGCTTGGGTATAAATAGTTTAGGTTTTATATTATGTGTATTAAGTACTCTAAGCTCAATCATATACACACACATTTTATTGGTTATATATATATATATATATATATATATATATA
>BQKN01000121.1:710132-733242 GCA_022839385.1 Asparagus kiusianus | reverse complement strand
CTTGTTTCGGTGGGACAGCTTGGAGCAGAAGGCTACGTTTCGACATTCACCGGGGATTCGTGGAGAATCTCCAACGGTACGATGGTTGTTGCCCGAGGTAACAAAACGGGAACTCTCTACCTCACTTCACATGTGAGTAACACCCTCGCAATTGCAGCTGGTAAGGAGAGTACAGATCTGTGGCACAATAGGCTGGGACACATGAGTGAGAAGGGGATGAAAATTCTACATTCACAAGGAAAGCTAACCGGGATTGACGCCGTGGAAGTCGAATGTGAAGACTGCATCTTTGGGAAGCAGAAGAGGGTTAGTTTTCAAAAGGGTGGAAGGCCATCTAAGGCTCAGAAGCTAGAGTTGATTCATACAGATGTATGGGGCCCAGCCAGTGTGTCTTACTTTGGCGGTTCGAGATACTACGTCACCTTTATCGACGATCACTCGAGAAATGTGTGGTTTTACTTCATGAAGCACAAGTCAGAGGTGTTCGAAATCTTTAAGAAGTGGAAGGCCATGGTCGAGAACGAGACAGATCTGAGGGTGAAGTGCTTGAGATCAGATAATGATGGAGAATACGAGCTGAAGGAGTTCAAGAGGTTCTGTGCTACGAATAGGATTCGTTTAGAGAGGACTACTCCAGGGACGCCGCAGCAGAACAGCATTGCAGAGAGGATGAACAGGACCTTGACAGAGCGTGCGCGGAGCATACGATTACATGCAGGTTTGCCTAAGATATTTTGGGCGGATGTGGTGCATACGGTAGCATACCTTATTAATCACGGGCCATCAGTTCCATTAGACTTTGGGATTCCAGAGGAGGTTTGGAGTGGAAAAAAGATAAATCTCTCACACTTGCGGGTATTTGGCTGCGTGGCATATGTTCATATCAGTGACCATGTCAGGGACAAGCTAGAAGCGAAGTCACAGAAGTGCACATTCATTGGATACGGCATTGATGAGTTTGGATATCGCCTTTGGTATGAGAAGAACATGAAGATCATCAGGAGCCGGGATGTGATATTCAATGAGGAGGTGATGTACAAGGACAGGGACAATGCCAAGGATAGCCGAAGCAGTTAGAGCAGCACTATGGATACAGGTGGATCTGAATACATGGATATAGAAGAACTTCTAGATAGGGGAGATGATGTTTGTTCTGACCACAGAACGGAGGAGGCTCCAGGTGCAGAAGAAACTACCCAGGGCGTGGAGCCTAGGAGGTCATCCAAGGTACCCAAACCAAATCCCAGATATCTTTCATCTCTTGACTATTTATTGTTGACAGATAGCGGTGAGCCGGAAAGCTATGAAGAGGCAATGCAAGTGAGTGAATCTCAGCAGTGGGAGCATGCGATGCAGGAGGAGATGGATTCTCTACTCACTAATGAGACATGGGAGTTAGCCTAGCTACCTGCGTAGAAGAAAGCCTTGCACAATAAATGGGTCTACCGGGTCAAGCAGGAGAGTGATGGAAGCAAGAGATTCAAGGCCAGATTAGTAGTGAAAGGTTTTCAACAGCGGGAAGGAGTTGACTACACGAAGATATTTTTCCCTGTTGTGAAACTCACAACCATCAGAGTGGTGTTGAGTTTAGTAGCTGCAGAAGACCTCTTCCTTGAGCAGTTAGACGTGAAGACTGCCTTTCTTCATGGTAACTTGGATGAAGAAATCTATATGAAGCAGCCTGTTGGCTTCATTGAAGAAGGAAAGGAAGAGATGGTGTGCAAGCTCAAGAAGAGCTTATATGGTTTAAAACAGGCCCCGAGACAGTGGTATAAGAAGTTTGATAACTTCATGCAGAACAATGGCTACAGAAGATGCAATTCGGATCATTGCTGTTATTTCAAAAGGTTCGAGTCCAGATTTATTATTTTGCTATTATATGTTGATGACATGTTGGTAGCAGTACCGTGTTTAGAGGAGATAAACAGTTTGAAGAGGTAGCTAGCAAAAGAATTTGCAATGAAGGATCTGGGTGCAGCGAAGCAAATTCTAGGGATGCGAATCAGTAGGGATGAAGCTGAAGGGACATTGAGATTGAGCCAAGCTAAATACATTGAGAAGATTCTTCAGAGGTTCAACATGCAGAATGCTAAAGTTGTTAGCACACCCCTTGGAAGTCAGTTCAAGCTATCTGAGGAGCAATCGCCTAAGACAGATGCAGATAGAGAGCATATGAGCAGGGTGCCATATTCTTCGGCCATTGGGAGTCTCATGTACGCGATGGTTTGCACGAGGCCGGACATCGCCCATGCAGTGGGAGTTGTGAGCAGATTTGTAAGCAATCCAGGGAAGCAGCATTGGGAGGCCGTGAAGTGGATAATACGGTACTTGAGAGGGACAACAAACAAACCACTATGTCTCAGGAGGAAAGAATTGGTGCTGCAGGGATACGTGGATGCGGACTTCGCCGGTGATCATGATACGAGGCGAAGTACCACGGGGTATGTTTATACCTTAGCGTCGACAGCAGTGAGTTGGGTCTCACGTCTGCAGAAGATTATGACTTTGTCTACAACCGAGGCTGAGTATGTCGCGGTGACTGAAGTAAGCAAGGAGATGATCTGGTTGAATGGGTGCTTGGAAGAGTTGGATCTGAAGCAAGGGAGAGGAGTTCTTTATTGTGATAGCCAGAGTGCTATACATCTTACCAAAAATTCAGTATATCATGCCAGAACGAAGCACATCGATGTCAAATACCATTTTATACGCTCGCTAGTTAAAGATGGAAAGTTACATTTAATGAAGATTTTGGGGAGTCAAAATCCGACGGACATGTTGACGAAGGCAGTCACCATTGAGAAACTGAAGTTATGCGCAACTTCAGTTGGCCTTCACGAGTAGAAGACGAAGGCGGAGCCACACTACGAGGATCGGAGAGATCGCCGGGATAGTGTTGATTGAAGGAGGAATTTTTCGGGGGAAAAGATACATGCGAAGTAGGGGAGAGTTCGGGGGAACTCATTGCAGGCACTTTGATCTCCAAGTGGGAGATTGTTAGTCTAAGGTGTAGACCCAAAGTTCGAGAAAAGAGCTGGAATCAAAAAAGGTGAGAAAACGAGCAGACAGATTTGCGGTCGACCGGGTCGGTCGACCGCGAACGTGCACAGGAGCTGGGAAGAGCCTGGATCAGGTCGCGGTCGACCGGTGCGGTCGACTGCCAAAACCCTGTAGGAAAACTGCTCTCGGGTTCTGCGATCGGTCGACCGCGCCGATCGACCGCCAAACTCTCTGGAATCTGATCGGTCGACCGGGCCGGTCGACCGCGCGTATTTTTGGCAGGTTCCTGTTCTGTTTAGGAATCTATTTCAATCAGGATTCTAGATATATACCCCAAACGTTTTAGGGTTGGTACAATATTAAAAAGAGAGCTTTTTGACTGTAAACAGAAAGAGAATCTCAGAGAGGTTAACCCCTTGTTTGAGAGCTTGTATTTTCTTCTTCAATTAATAAAAAGATTGTGTGGTGTGGCTCCCGAGGACGTAGACACGTTGCCGAGCCTCGTTAAATCTGTGCGTTCGTCTCCTTTTACTTTTTTACAAGGTTAGATCTTTATTTGTGGTTTTATTCCTACTTTTCTATTTTCAACACAAGGTCCGGAAGGGCAAGGGTTCGATTGATTGTTTCGAATCCCCAACAAGTACCAATACAATCCTACAAGGCCATTTGATGGTCTCAATTTTTTTATTGTGCGTGTTGGAATGCGCATGTGGAAGGAGAAACCATCAGGGAAGGAGATAACTTTATGAGAGCTTTCAATATCTTATTGAAGCAAATACTTATCACAAACAGAGACTGATCAAACCATTTATGCGAATAGAAATGTTAGGGGCACACCCCTAACCACACCCTCTACCACACCTTCTCTCCCTCTATAGTGCATTGGGCCCCACAACAAATTTTAAAATAAAATTTGTTGTGGGGCCCAATGCACTATAGAGGGAGAGAAGATGTGGTAGAGGGTGTGGTTGGGGGTGTGCCCCTAACACCACTCTTATGCGAAAGAGACTACCATTCATTTTCACTGAAGGAAGGAGAATCATACATTCAATCAATTCAACACTAGTATAACGACTAACGAGTATCATGTATTTGTCCTCTTTTGCATAAACTGTACTATGCTTCAAGCATTCAGGATACATGTGATATATTCTATGAAAATCTTATGGATCATCTTCCATCTTGAAAATCAAGTATCCGCGATTGCAGTCTATTATTCTATGTCGTAATCCAGGATAGAGTTTTCCTAGAACATCTTCTTTGCAAGAAGATATGCAAACCTTACAACTACACTTAAAACTTTTGCAGCAGCATTAATTGTTTTAACTAATATACAGTCATCATCTTCTTCAAAGTTCAAATCTTTGGAGGATTTAGAACTCTTTTATTAAGTTTTAAATGGATTTAATTTCAGGTTCAAATTTGGAATTAGATGGATTGACCTTTTCTTATTATAGTAAAGAAGTTTACAAAAGGGATCAACAATAAATTATAGTAAATAATAATACCTTCATCAAAGAATATGACAATTTTAGCACTAGAAATGATTTAGGTTGAAAACTCTATGAAGCATCTTATTATTTATTTATAAAGTCTTAGATGATAAATGATATTTTAAGATTAACCTTTGCAAAAGAATTAGCTTACCAATAAATCAACATTAAGATTAAGACACTTAGCTTAATAAACTTGCCAGTAATAATATTCTTTTCTGCCAACAGAATAATAATTATGTATAATATGGTACTGTAATGAGAAAGCATGATATATGTTTTCTTTGTCACAAATGAGGATGGGATGCTTATAGAGATAGACCCGACTACTAAACGTGTTACAAAAGAGGAGAGACACTGCTCCCAGTATCAACTAGAATAACAAAAATAAGTACTGCTTAAACAAAAACCACAATTACAAGATAAGCAGTGAAATTAACACAACAATGGATATTCAAACACAAGTACTTCATAAACTAATACCACGATCATAGGATAAAGTTTCAAATACAAGTACTACGTAGACTAAAATATAATGTCAAACATAATACTCTTAAACTAAACCTACAATTCATAAAAACTAGAAATGAACATAGCAATGCATATTTAACGAAATTTCAAAATTTTCTCCATGATTGGATATTCGAATGTTTTTAATCATCTTTTCTTATCTGTGAAATCTCAAAAAAAATAAGAAAATCATAAAAATTGCTTCGAAAATCAGAAAATTTATGTCGGCAAAAGATCAGGCCCTCTCACCCAAATTCTCAAATAATTGCTGCAAATTAAACTAATAATAAGAAAAATTTAAAAAAATCATATTTTTACCTTGATTTATGAAGCAACAACGTCGTCAAAGATCAGATCCGTTGATTGTCGACAAAGATCAAACCCCCCCCCCCTAATTTTTTTTCAAATACAGGGACAAAGAAGGTCGCGGGAGTTTCTGGCAGGAGGAGAGCAAGAAGGTAAGTATAGATTGCCGAAGAAATCAACGAGGAAACCAAATAGCCGACATAGTTGCAGTTTTCGCTGATTTCACGAGGTTGAGGAAGGAATTGGGGGAGAGAAAAAAACTGATGTGGCGGCGATTTTTTGCTCGTTTCCCTTCTTCAACCCTAGCGAACGAAATATGGGAAAAAACCGACGAAAAACTTATATCCAACGTGGTCACGAAAAATCCTATGTGGAGATGGTGTAAAACTTTTCCCCAGAATTAAAAAGAGAACCAAACAGCCCCTTAATATCATGAATGAATGAGAATTTCGCTGGCCAAACTAAAGCACTGGCATTACCATTTGCTAAATATATTGTGGTACTCTCCAAAAATATAATGTTAAAAAAATAAAACTAATTTTAATGGTATTGTTCAAAAATATAAAACTAATTAAAGGTAAAAAAAGACTAAATCGGGTTCATATTTGATCGGGAGACGAGCACCAAAAAACATAATCTTTTGTATCATGAGGCGGTTATATATCTAAAGGTATGTGTTTGACCAAAGGCAACACATTGATGTCTGCAATAATAGGAATTTTTTTAAAAAAATTTTAGCATATAAACTTTATAGCTTCTATATTAGAAAATTCCATTATCTTACTTAAATGATTAGTGATTACAAATGCAAAATGATTTCCTTATAAATCTAAACAAGATGAAAACCGCTTAACTATAATTTCACAAAAAACCCTGACATTTGGGGGTTTTGCAAATTCCTCCTAAGCTTTTTTATCCCACAAAAGCCACAAACTCTAAAGGTGTTGCGCAAAACGTCCTTAAAGTTTAAACTTTTTCCAATGGACCCCACCTGTAATAGGCAAACAATAAAATGGTTGAGTTAAAAAAACTCAATTTAGTCATTTTCTATTAAAAGTAAGTTGATATTCTTGAAAATTGTTTTTAAGTAAACTCATATATCTCATGAATATGATTTTTTATGGTTGAAGTCATCAAATCAGCATTGCCTATCACCTTCTCAAGGTGAATTTGATGATGAGTGCGCTTTTTCTCTTGCATAATATGCATTTAAGGATCTGAATTCAGTGTCTAATTGCACAAGTGCCTTAGAGAAGTCATTAATGTTTCACACTTAGAAGCTAATGCTGATAAGTGCTCTATTTTTTATGGAGGGGTGGATGATAATATCAAGTCCTCCATTCACAATCTGTTGGGATTCCATGAAGGTAATTTGCCTGTTAACTACTTAGGGGTTCCTCTCATTTCAAAAAGATTATCTTACATGGATTGTAACCCTCTCTTCACCAGGATTACAGATCAATTTAAAAAATGGCTGAAGGTCAGGAACCTTTCATATGCAGGTAGATTGCAAGTAATCAAGAGTGTGATTCTTAGAATCCAAATTTTCTGGACTTCTAACTATATCTTACCTATCAGTGTTTTGAAGAAAATAGATGAATTATGCAAAATATTCTTGTGGGCAAAACTGATCAAGCTTTTAAGACTCCACTGGTGTCATGGGAGAAGGTGTGCATGAATAAAAAGCACGGAGGTCTAGGAATTTTTTCTGCACAAAGGTGGAATGTTGCTTCAGCTCTTAGGTGTATCTGGCACATACACACAAACAGGGAATCTTTGTAGATAAAATGGGTTCATGGTACCTATTTAAGGCA
The DNA here is from genome assembly GCA_022839385.1 of Asparagus kiusianus. Lineage (NCBI taxonomy): Eukaryota > Viridiplantae > Streptophyta > Magnoliopsida > Asparagales > Asparagaceae > Asparagus > Asparagus kiusianus. The sequence continues at coordinate 726,122 of BQKN01000121.1, read as the reverse complement.
AAGAGATATATGGCAGGTTAAATCCAAAACGGGGGATTCATAGATGTGGAAGCAATTGATCAATACTAGATATAAAGCAATAGACATGTGTGGAGGTGCTGAAAACCTGAAAATACTCATCAATTCATGTCACAGTTGTGCAAAACTCAAACTTTCAGCTCTGTATAATGCAATTTCCCCTGCTTCTCAAAAGGTATCATAGTACAATATGGTGTGTGGGGGGGGGGAGGGGGGGGGGTAATGTTCCCAAGCATTCTTTTATGAGCTGGTTAGTCCTGCAAGATAGAATCATTACTCAAGATAGGCTCCTTAGAAGATGGGTGATTAATGCAAACAGCTGTTGACTCTGTGTAGGAGCAGATTGTATGTCCAGGAATTATTTATTTTTTGAGTGTGTTTATTCAAGTGAAGTGTGGAATAGCATTATGAATTGGTTAGAGTTCAACTGGAGGTCATGTAACTGGCAACAAATAATCCATTGGTTCTCTGTCAGGTTACGAGGGAATGGTCTCAAACAAAATTTGAAAAGGATGGCTTTAAATGCAGCTATATATAGCATATGAAGGGAGCGCAATGCAAGGATTTTTCTGAGTAAAGCCAGGATTCCAGCGCAATTAGTCAGGGAGATAAAAACTGAAGTTTGGATTGCAATTCTTAATAAGCCAGGAATTGATGGAAGCAGCACATTGCTGTGAATAGTGTGCATGTTTTTTTGCTTGTAGAGTTTTTGACATCGAGAGAGTAATATCTCAGTTCTTAACTGAGCTATCTTGATGTATATAACTTCATATTTTGGTTGATGAATAAAATTTTTCATTTATCAAAAAAATAATATGCATTTAAAACAATAAGATAATAATTTGAAAATGTTAAAGAGCAATTTCTCTAACTAAGAAGCTCTTCTAAATCTTTCTCACTAAGCACATTTTATTCACAGCGGAGACACTTGGACAACCTTGGTACAAGTTTATGGATTTTTTGTGAGTATCCCATTGGGATTAAGGGAGCTGACTTCGTGGATGGCTATCTCCTAATTCTTATTATGAACTAATGGGAGCTCCTCTAATCCTAACGGCATGCTCAACAATAGTGTGATTTACTAGCCTTAACATCTCCCTTCATGAAACTTATAGCAAAGTTGTCCGAGCTCCTCGCTTCATGGATATCTTTCTCCATATTCATCTTGAGCTGATCGGAGTCCCACAAATTTTTGTCATGTTTACTAATATTTGTTGCGTAGGATAGAAAAAGCTGAATCCATTTTATGGTTAATGAAGTAAATTATAGGAGGACATAATAGAAGAAAGGGGCACGTACGGCTACATATTCGTCACTTGCTACTTTGAATATTGTGGATGGTAGGTACCAAGAGAGCGAATAGACTGGTATTTTTATATGTAGCATGAAATTATAGCATATATATATATATATAACTGATATGCTGGAAAATTTGTTCTTAAATTTTCAGAGCTAGGGAAGAAGGGGGACTAATGTGGCCAAAATAAAGAGGAAAGATAATAATTGTTCATGTATCTAGTTACTTTTTTGAAAATTTCTCCATTAAGCAGCTCTATGACAAAGAACCTGGACGTGCCACTCCATGACTAGATGCATTCTTTAGACCTTGTTGAATATACTTTGGACAAATTACTTGACATACGCATCTTTGGTGCATGATACTTGGGTGAATAATTTGAAACGTGAGAAAAATAATGTTGATTCATAAGTTATGATAATTCACTATTTTGAAACAATGGATTTTGATTTTTTAGAATGTAAAAATGGGACCAATTATAATGTTAAAAGTACATTCATTATTAGTTACATCTCTAGTGACTCTGAAGCCATGGTTAAAACTTTTGATAAAGACACAAGGATTGAGGATGAATCATCCCAACTCCTTATTCGAATACATAAATTGTTGAAGCAAGACTGGGTTATCTCCCTTAAGCATGACTATCGGGAGACCAACCAATGTGCTGACTGGCTTGCAAATGACAGTATAAGCAAGGACTGGGGGACTATCACTTATGAACAACCACCGGCAGGGATTATGTCTTTATTTTTTGCTGATTTGATGCGGGTCATTTCACCCGCAATGTGCATGTCTGAGATATTGTTCTAATAATATGAGGCGTTTCCCTCCCATTCTTCACCAAAAAAAAAATTTTATTAGTTACATAGTCATTTTAGAGGACTGTAATCTCTTCTTAAATTTGGTATATCCAAACTTTGAAGGTAAACAAAAGCTACTGGCACTTCACAAACACCGTGATTTTCTTTTTTTCTTTTTTAATATTTATTTAGATGCTGGAACTGTTGGGAATTTACAGCCGAAACCCCTATGACAGTAGAAACGCAGAATAAAAAAAGTACACCAAGATTTAACGAGGTTCGGCAACTGCCTACGTCCTCGGGAGCCACACAATAAATTTTTTATTAATCTAGCAAGAAATTACAATTCAGAGCGAATCTCAAACTTGAGATTCCTCAAATAAATGCAATCTTTACTGTAGCTACAGTAAGATTCCCCCACTTCTAACGTACTCCTCTTTATTCTCTCTACAATAAATCCTCTCTTTAAAATCCCTTCCCAATCACGTGAGAATAAGAAAGCAGAAAGAGAGAGAGAGAGAGAGAGAGCTGGAGAAGGGGGAGAGTGAGCCGCCGCCAGGAATCGAAGAGAGAGAAAAAGGGAAAGCGCTACACCGCTTGAGCCCTAGGGTTTCCCTTTTATAGGAAACCCTAGCTGGGCTGTCGACAGGCTGTCGACAACCTGGATATCGATCTCGCCTACAGCGGTTCGACCACAAGTTCGCCAGCTCGTCTGCAGCGCATAAAATCGCCTGCTCAAGATCCGCCTGACAGAACTCGCCTGTGGAAGAAGTCGCCAGCCTCGAACTCGCTTGGATCTCAAGCTTCGCCCGCATCGTCTTCGACTTCGCCTGAAGCCGCCGCGACTTCGAGCTCGCCTCGCCTGCAGGTTTGGTCTTCACCCAATCTCAACAATCTCCCACTTGGAGATCAAACCGTCGTCAGCAGGCTATCCCTACAAGCATCATCTCCTGTGTGGCTCTGCCCTCATCATTTATGCATGAAGGCCAACTGAAGTTACGCACAACTCCAGTTTCTGAACTGTCACCGTTTTTGTTAACATATCTGCTGGATTCTTACTTCCTGGAATCTTCTCCAGTTTCAACACGTCATCTTCCAACAGGGATCTGATGAAGTGGTACCGAAGCGCAATATGCTTCGTTCTAGAATGAAATGCGAAATTTTTCACCAAGTGAATCGCACTCTGACTATCGCTATGCAAGACATTCCTCTCTTGTTTGAATCCTAGCTCTGTTAACAAATCCTGAAGCCATATCATCTCTTTACTAGCTTTAGTCACTGCAACATACTCAGCTTCTGTAGTGGACAGAGTGACAATCTTCTGTACCTGTGACATCCAACTAACAGCTGTAGTTCCGACGGTGAATACATAGCCGGTGGTGCTTCTTCGGTGATCAACTTCACCACCGAAGTCTGCATCTACGTACCCTTGCACTTCTACCTCTCACTTACCAAAGTGCAAACACTTCTGTGTGGTGCCTCGTAGATATCTCAGAATCCACTTGACCGCTTCCCAATGAGTTTTTCCTAGATTCGACATAAACCGGCTGACCACTCCCACTGCATGGCCAATGTCTGGTCTCGTACAGAGCATTGCGTACATCAAACTTCCGATAGCTGAGGTGTAAGGGACCTGAGCCATACTCTCTTTCTCTTCTTCTGACTGAGGAGACTGATCCTTCGATAGGCGAAAATGATTGGCCAAGGGTGTGCTCACTGGCTTGGCGTCACTCATGTTGAATCTTTGCAAAACACGGTTGATGTACTCCGTCTGAGACAACCGCAAGAACCCTTTCTTCTTGTCTCTCGTGATTTGCATTCCAAGGATCTTCTTTGCTGGACCCAAGTCCTTCATGTCAAACTCCTTTGACAGTTGCTGCTTCAAACTCCTGATATCCTCCATATCTGCACCTGCAACCAACATATCATCAACATACAGCAGTAGGATGATATAGCTGGATTGATATCTTTTGAAATAGCAACAGTGGTCGGCGTTGCACTTCTAAAAACCTTCCTTGTGCATGAAGCCGTCAAACTTCTTGTACCACTGTCTTGGGGCTTGTTTCAGGCCATACAAGCTCTTCTTGAGTCTGCACACCAGGTTCTTCTTCTTTTCTTCTGAGAAACCTTCTGGCTGGTGCATGTATATCTCCTCTTCTAGATCTTCGTGAAGAAACGCCGTCTTCACGTCTAACTGCTCGAGATGAAGATCTTCAATTGCTACAATACTCATCACGGTCCTGATAGTATTTAGCTTCACCATGGGAGCGAAAATATCGGTGTAGTCAATTCCTTCCTTCTGTTGGAATCCTTTGACAACTAAACGGGCTTTATATCTTCTGGAACCATCATGCTCCTCTTTCACCCGGTATACCCATTTATTGTGGAGTGTCTTCTTACCCGTGGGCAACTCAGCTAGTTCCCACGTCTGGTTTGAGATGAGAGACTTCATCTCATCTTTCATAGCAAGCTCCCACTTGCTCGCATCTCCACCCTGACAAGCTTCATCAAAGCTTTCAGGCTCCCCACCATCTGTCAGCAACAGATAGTTCATATATCTTCTGTTGGGTACAGGAGGACGAGAAGATCTTCTTAATATCGGAGCTGGTGCATCGGGCTCCTGCGCACCATCTTGTCTAACAGGCTCTTCTTGCTGAGGACCTTCTGCATTGGGTTCTTCCGAGAGGTTACTTGGGACATCATCTGCATCTATAAATATTGACTTACTCTCTGAGTCATCTGTCTTGTGCGTGTCCTTGTACATCACCTTCTCGTTGAATATCACATCTCTGCTCCTGATCACTTTCTTGTTTTTGTTGTCCCAAATGCGGTAGCCGAACTCATCTTCACCATAACCGATGAAAGTGCATTTCTTTGACTTGGGATCAAGCTTATTCCTGCCTTGATCACTAATATGCACGTAAGCCACACAACCGAAAACTTTGAGATGTGAGAGTTTTACCTTTCCGCACCATACCTCCTCTGGTATTCTGTGCTCCAATGGAACCGATGGATCTCGGTTGATCAAGTAAGTTGCTGTGTTGACTGCTTCTGCCCAGAACTACTTCGGTAGGCCTGACTGTACTCGAATGCTTCTGGCTCTCTCTGTCAGCGTTCGGTTCATCCGCTCAGCTACACTATTTTGTTGAGGCGTACCGGGCACGGTTCTCTCCATTCTGATCCCGTGCTCATAGCAGAACTTCTTGAATCTGTGTCTTCATACTCACTGCCATTGTCGGTCCTGAGTTTCTTTATTCTCAGACCGGTCTTATTCTCGACCATAGCTTTCCATCTCCTGAAAGCTTCAAATACTTCTGACTTACGCTTCATAAAGTAGACCCATACTTTCCGGGAGTGATCATCGATAAAAGTCACGAAGTAGTGTTTTCCACCAATGGACACGGTGGTTGTTAGTCCCCACACATCTGAGTGAACGAGCTCTAGCTTCTTTTTCCTCGGGGTTCTGCCACTTGTCTGAAAGCTAACTCTCTTCTGCTTGCCAAGTATGCATTCTTCACACATATCCATCTCCACTGACTGCAGCCTGGGAGTTTTCCCTTTGTGTGCATGATCTTCATCCCCTTCTCACTCATATGACTGAGTCTCTGGTGCCACAGCTTTAAAGTCTCATTGCCTGCTGCAACTGAGATCAAACAACGTGCACCAGCTGTCATATACAGGGTACCAGTCTTCTTGCCTCGGGCAATCGTCATTGCGCCCTTTGAGATCTTCCAATCATCTCCATGGAAGGTCGTAGGGTATCCTTCGCCAGCCAACTGGCCTACGGATATTAAATTCTTTCTCAGGTCGGAAATATGTCTGACATCCTTCAGCTCCCATACTGACCCGTTCAACTTAATTTTCACCATGTCTTTGCCCACAATAGCACATGGTTGATCATCACCAAGATATACGTATCCAAGATTTTCGGGAACATACTTCTCGAAGAATTCTTTCTGAGAGGTAGCATGGAACGACGCTCCTGAATCTAACACCCAAGATTCCTCCTTGCTCTCCAAAGAGCATATCAATGCGTCGTCTCCTCCTGAGGTGGAGGTGACATTCACCTCTGCCTTCGCCTCCTTTTCCTTCTGTGCACTCTTGCACTGATTTTTGTAATGTCCGGTCTTTCCATAATTCCAACACTCGATAGCCTTCGAGCTGTTGCTTGGATTCCTTGATTTGGACCTCCTGTCTTTTGATCTACCTCTGAAGTTTGATTTGCCTCGTCCGTTCCCTCTGGTTGAATTTCTGCCTCTTAACTCTGTATGTAATACTGAAGAGGTTGTACCTTCACCCGACTCTCTCCGTTGGATCTCCTCACTGAGAACCAAATCACGAACGTCGTCGAACTTCAACTTGCTGTTTCCTGACGAACTACTCACTGCCGTGACTGTAGCGTTCCAGCTTTCTGGTAGGGAAGACAAAAATATCAACGCCCAAACTTCCTCATCAAACTCAATTTTAACGGAACTCAATTGGGTTGTGACCGTGTTGAGTTCATTGAGGTGTTGTGCTACTGACGCGCCTTCCACCATTTTCAGATTGAATAACCACCGCATCAAATGAACTTTGTTCGCGGCTGATGGCTTCTCATACATATTTGAGAGAGCTACCATAAGACCCGCCGTGGTCTTCTCCTTCGCTATGTTGAACGCAACATTGCGAGTCAACGTCAATCTAATAACTCCGAGGGCTTGTCTATCTAGAAGGTTCCACTCATCTGCCTTCATAGAATCTGGCTTCTTCCCCGATAGTGGTTGATACAGATTTTTCTGCTTCAGATAATCCTCTATCTGCATTTTTCAGAATCCGAAATATGTTCTATCAAACTTCTCAAGTCTCATTTTTCCTTCATCTGCGGCCATGGCTCCCACTTGAATCTGACTTCCTCTAGATCGTTTCACGCTCTGATACCAGTTATTGGAAATTTACCGCCGAAACCCCTATGACAGCAGAAACACAAAATAGAAAAAGTACACCAAGATTTAACGAGGTTCGGTAACTGCCTACGTCATCGGGAGCCATACAATAAATTTCTTATTAATCTAACAAGAAATTATAATTCAGAGCGAATTTCAAACTTGAGATTCCTCAAATAAATGCAATCTTTACTGTAGCTACAGTAAGATTCCCCCACTTCTAAAGTACTCCTCTTTATTCTCTCTACAATAAATCCTCTCTTTAAAATCCCTTCCCAATCACGTGAGAATAAGAAAGCAGAAAGAGAGAGAGAGAGAGAGAGAGAGAGAGAGAGAGAGAGAGAGATCGATCGCTGGAGAAGGGGGAGAGTGAGCCGCCGCCAGGAATCGAAGAGAGAGAAAAAGGGAAAGCGCTACACCGCTCGAGCCCTAGGGTTTCCCTTTTATAGGAAACCCTAGCTGGGCTGTCGACAGGTTGTCGACAACCTGGATATCGATCTCGCCTGTAGCGGTTCGACCACAAGTTCGCCAGCTCGTCTACAGCGCACGAAATCGCCTGCTCAAGATTCGCCTGACAGAACTCTCCTGCGGAAGAAGTCGCCAGCCTCGAACTCGCCTGGATCTCAAGCTTTGCCCGCATCGTCTTCGACTTCGCCTGAAACCGCCGCGACTTCGAGCTCGCCTCGCCTGCAGGTTTGGTCTTCACCCAATCTCAGCAGGAACATTAGGTCATGTGGATCAACCTTATATGTTTACATCTTACTGAAAACATTCCTGATGTTCGTGTGCATATAAGATAAATCTTTAGAAGAGAATATGATTCGTAATGCACATCCAGTTCTGGACAGTTATGTATCGGCAATATATCAGGAATATTTAGTGGATTTGCTCTTTGTTGTTGTTTTCTTGCAGGAAGAAGTAAAATTGAATATTAGTACTACAGGATGATGCTTAGCTATGCATAGGTAAGAAGTTTAAACCCTGATTACACCCTATTTGTAACACCCCGTCCCGGAATCCCGGAGTCGGTACGCTATTAGATCTGATGGACTGGTCTCACAAATCACCACATGTCTTTTCAGCACGTTTTGTCCTCACTCACGTGCTCCCTAGAAAACTTCCCAGGGGGTCGCCCATCCTAGAATTTCTCCAGGCCAAGCACGCTTAACTTTGGAGTTTCTAAGAATTGGATTCCCGAAAAGAAGATGCATCTTGGTGGTATGAGTATTCCAATCAAATCTATCAATACTAATCACATCACCCTCTCAAGGATTGGGGTATTACATATATCAAACTTAGAATGTGCAGTGATAGATTCAAACATAATCATCATCGACGCTGCTAACAGCTTGCGCGTTCCTACGAAGTGATATAGAGCATGAAGATGCAGATTGTGCTCTTGTAATTAACCGCTACATGTGATGGTAGGCTGGTAGCTGAGCATGTTAGTTGTTAGCGGTAGTAATTATAATGACCCTACTCTACTCCTGTGTACTATCACTATTGTACCATTATGTATGATGGTAACTGAACATGTTAGATGGTATACAAGTGCTGTTTACACTAGAGCCACGTTTTAATGTGTATCGTCACCAAAATGCAATGAGGAGGGAAAGAGGATTTTGAGTTTTCTCACGCGAAAAAGACCAACGCTGACACTGCTAACTCTAACCCTGATCCTCAAAGGGCCAGTCCAGATCGATGCATCCAACATGAACAATCAGCGAGCTCTGACGATTTTTGAAGCTCTACCCTCTTTATGAATCAGGAAACACAGGCTCAATGACGATGCAGAACACGTATAAAACCTCTCTAACACCGAAGCAACGATCACGAGGCACATCAACAACAACAGAAACAGTTAGGGTTTCAGTTGCCGTTATTCCGTTCAGAAAGGGCCGCTGCAATGCAGTAAGAAATTACACTTGTGTTTCAAAGACAAATTTATTCTTGGCCCTGAGATCCAGTTAGTTCTTTGTTCTGATGTCTTCTCCTCTCTGTCTGCTAAATACTGAGATCGTGACACAGGAGATGAGGTCTTTCTAGTTGCGACTCCAATTATCTCAACAAAATAGCATCTAGATAATTGAGTGTCTTTGTTAGAAGATTGTAAATTATATTACTGGCAACGTCACTATATTGATTATTTTGAAGCAAGTGCAAAGTTTATAAACCATTCAAGAAACCTTGCACATTATTCCAAGGGGGATCTGGTCTTCAATCATTCAGTACCTATTCTCTATTTCTCTGGTTGGCTTATCCGTCACTATATACCAAAACAACCTTGCAGAATTTACAGGTGACGATTGTTTTATGAATTTCGTTATATTTGCACTCGATAGGAACTTACTGGCATTTGAAAGTTTTTTTTTCGGAAGTCTTTAATATTGCAAATAAATAAAAGAGGCAAAAATAATTGACATGGAATTGTGATACTAGTCTTCAGAGGCATTGAATATTTGTTCCATCTTTTTGACCCTTTTAGCTCTTTATCATGAGACAACAGCCCCTGTGCGCTCATGTGAGCTAAAAGCTGCTCATCTATAGAATCTTGAAGGAGCTGCCAAGCTGCCTAGACAAAATGAGTCTACGTCATAGAACAAGGAATCTACCTCAGCTTCATTGTGACTTTAGATGAAACTTGAAAGACAATTTCTATACATTTCTTTTAAATGCAGCCTTTAAATCATCATAATTTCTCTTTTAAGATTCAAGTTATACATACTCATCCCTCATTTTACCTGTTGTGATCTTTAAAAAAAAGTTGAATTTTTATAGCACGTCAAAATAATTTATTTTTTATAGATGATTGAACTATCCCCGGCCAGTTTAGTTAATTATTAAAATATTATTATATTATTAAAATAATTAATAATCATTTTAACTTAATTAAGTTAACTAAGAGTAGTTTAGGACTTGATCATTTCTCTAAAAAGCAATCATTTTAATAAAATATTCAATTTTAATCTTTAAAACTAGGAGTAGTTTAGGACTTGGTCATTTCTTAAAAAAAAAAAGGAATCATTTTAATAAAATATTTAATTTCAATATTTAGAAGTTAAGGTAAGGGGTAAAACTAAATGGTGACTAGTTGACTACAATTAAGGGATACATAGAACTATGGTGATTTGGAAGGTCATTTAAAAAAAGAAAAAATTCCACAAGCGTCTCGCCACAAAAGAGATGAAACTTCATCGTAGATTTCCTTATAACCTACCCCAAAAATTATTGTCTCCTATTGGTTTCAATATAATTGACATTAAGTTTTTTTTTTTATTTATTTAATATCCACATTCGGAAAGTTTCTTAGGAGCCTCCCTTTCTATTATCACATTGTTAGTGCCCCATGGTCTGCAGCCACCATTTGAGACGTTGGTCCATGATAATGACAGTCAACCTATCGACTAGCATCAGCCAAATACATAAACAGACAAATCAACAAATGAGCAACACACGCTATTTGGTGCATTCCCATTCCCATATCGAACTTTTCCTGGGATAACGCCAGAACCTCCAACAAGTGCTGTGCTTTCTCACACAAATAGGATTCAAAAGCTTAGGCACTTAAAGTTTAGGTAAAATTCACAAAGCCCCAAAATTCAGGTAAATTTCACAAAGCCCAACAAATTTTTGGGGGCTTTGCAGTTCATAAAGGCAATTACTAAATACTAGTAGTGTTCAGCAATAGCCGCAGGCATCACAAAGTTATAAACTCAGTTAAAACAAGTTTGCAAAAAAAAAAAAAAAAAACCGTACATTCAAATTCGATCATTTAACTTGCTGACAGTGGATATGCAATAAAGAGAATGTGTTAAAAAAATGGAGAAATTTTATTTAGAACGCTAAAGATCCATCTGAATTACATGAACCTCAATGCGATTTTCATCATCAAACAAAAGAATTATCGATAACAATGTCTCACTTGAACTTTGAGGATCTCTTTGGTGTTTAGAGTGTAATCTCGATCATCTCAAGGTCAATCTAAACATAACGTGTCAGTGACATTCGAGAAATCTTGGCCAATTGCTTGATACATGGATGTTAAAGTCGTTTGATCGAAGATATAATTAGTCCTCTTGTTCGGCCAGGAGCACCTCCTTTGAGTGAGGATACATCAAGTTCAAACCTATGGGTAGATAAAATCATGGATGAGTTTGAAAATTCTTAATTATAAACTAATGAAATTGTTAATGGTACAAAATTAGAATGTATTACATATCAGGGCTCGAATTTTTGGATTGGCTACCATTGCAGTTGATTTGAATCATCGCATCTTTTCTGGATATCGAGTGATTGAGAGGAACTATGAAGTTCTCAATAACTGCATGATATTAAGAAATTTTCAGTCCAAAATAAAGGAGAAAGTGTATAAATATTGATCATCTTGCTATTGAAATAAGAGTTAATTACGAATAGACACCCTCTATATTATCGTCAAATGCACTCTAAATTATCGTCAAATGCATATAGTCCCCCTACTTCTATTGTTGCAGACAGACGCCTGGATTATCAATGTCGTTAGTCTTCTCATTTGAACTAGTTCTATGTAATGACATTATGCAAGTTAATAGTAAGTAAATCAGTTTATGAAGCTCATATGTTTCAGATCATGAAGCCTAATCTTAACGTCAAACTAATGGAGTTGAGAATGTAAGGGGTATATTTGCAACAACAGATGGTACAGGGATTATATACGCAATTAACACTTCGAAATAATGGAAGAAATGACGAATCATACTCCACTTGAAGGTAACTGACATGGGAGAAATTTATTTATTATTTTTTTCCCCAAACATAGACTCAACGAAATTTTCAGGAATACAAGTTACCTGGTTCATAAGAAGCATCAGGGATCTCATCTAGAGCAAGTAACTTCTGCATGAAATATAAGTTCTATTAGACCATGTTTTGCAATATAACTAGTATTTATTAGGAAACTACTGCTGTTTTTTGTATATAAATAACCAAAAAAAGGCACCTTCAGATTCTGATAGCATGTTTCGAGATCATCATTAACCAAAATATGATCAAAAAGGCCAGGAGTTCTCCCTTGCTCAATTTCAGCTTTTGCATTTCTCAACCTCTTCTGAACTTGTTCCTCAGTCTCTGTTCCCCTACATAAAGCAAGTAACATATGCTTCTTTAACACTTATAAAACAAAGGCATCCCATATTGCATAGTATTAAAAAAATGCTTATATACCGAGCACGAAGGCGTTTCTCAAGCTCATCAAATGATGGGGGACAGATAAAGATAAAAATCGCTTCAAGAGAGCTAGCCCTCACTGATCTAGCACCCTGAACATCTATGTCGAGAATACATCTCTACAATAAACAAGTTGAAGATAAAATCTTCAATCTAGCAATTTTTCTACTACACAAAATTCTTATAGAAATAGAGCATATTTGAATTTACCTTCCCAACATCTGTTACAGTTTCAACTGCCTCAATGCTCGTTCCATAAAGATTTCCATGAACCGATGCAGATTCAAGAAATTTCCCCTCTCTTATATCTTTCTCCATTAGGCTTCGTTCAGTGAAGTAGTAGTGAACTCCATTAAGCTCCTTCTCTCTTGGAGCTCTGGTAGTGTGGCTTATTGAAAAGCCAAAGGCTGAGGGGTACTCCTTCATTAGTTTGGATATAAGAGTTCCCTTGCCAACTCCAGAGGGACCACTAATTACTATTGGCTTTAGGCCATGTTCTCTCGCTCCTTTACTCCAAGCTACCACCTCGGTGCCAAGTAGCTTCTTTTGATCTTTTACGTAAGGAGTATCCACCTAAAAAATAACCCCAGTGTAAGATTCATCAGTCATAAGAGGTAAGATCTTAATAACAATCAGATCTAAACCCTGCTAAATATGCAAACTTAACATTGTCAAGTGAATAATTAGCTGACTATATTTTTTGCATAGGGTTAGTTGCAAATAGACCCCCTGTAGTATCACAGTTTTGAACTTACGACCCCTATAGTTTCATTTTTGCAGATAGACTTCATCTATGTTATTTCATAGATTACATATTATGCATCAGATGAATAACTCTTGAACCCATGCCCTTAAGACCCTTTAGGACTCATCTTCGACATACCCGCTTTAAAGTATATTCACAAATCACAAATTCTCATTATGACCAATTTGTCCTTGTGTAAATCAGATCAAGCAAATAACTAAAAAAGATGATCACTCTTTGGCTTATATTGTAATTCAAGATGAAAATATGATGAACACTAAAAACCTCAAGAAACCAGGCACCGTCGCTCGCAGAGGACTCCCTCTTAAGGATCAAGATCTGATTTTTTTTAAGAAGAACAGCTGAGTGGCCTTTAGATAGAATGGGTTTGGTACCCAATACAGTAGGAACAGACCTGCCAATTTCAATGAAAAGTAAATAAACAAACACTAATCGCTAACTAGTAAAGGAGCAGCAGAGAGTATGGCAACGAATCTCTCACCATTTGCCCGTCAACTTATCAAAGATTTTAACACCAACCAATGAGTCATCAGATTCCTCAGATCCTCCAACTACATACTGAACAAAAAGCGTATAATCAGTTAGATCTTGCGAAATATTTGTTTACATAATGTAGCATAACAATAGAGTTATATCTATCACATGAACTTACAATCTTATCACCGATATCGGTCGCTGACTGATATCTATCTCTGCTATCTACAAGATATTCTGGAGCTTCTTCCCCCTAGAGATAATCAATTTAGGAAAAATCATTAGAATAAACCCACCCATCATATTAATCTTAACAAAAATACAGCCATATTTCTCAAGGATCAACTTACCATGAAGCTATAAAAGATTCCTGCCTGTCTTAGTCAAGCTCCAAATTCTGAACATGAAAAAATTGTGTAAAATACAATTAATACAAAGAATCAAAAGCAATGGCTTTAAAAAAAAGCAGGGTAAAATCTCAGATACCAAATTAATAAATGTATTCTACTACAGTATAAAATCTTCAACCAAGATCCAATGCAAACGTTGTAAATCTCTCTAATCTACATATTTTTAAGTACCAATCAAAATCCCATGTCTAAACGTAGATGGCATCGACATAACAAAAACCCATCAGCAAAATCCCCACAAAAAAATGACCTATTTATGTTAAAAACAAAATGAACCACACCAAAGATGCAATTTTCACTACAGGGACAAGAATCAAAAGGGAAACCCACCTCAATTCCCGTAAAAACTCTGGCCTCCAATACGTTTCAACGCTGAAATAAGAAATCAATGGAATAACGGCAAGAAAATTGCCAAAATGATGAGGGTCCCCAGAGGAGAGAACTTAAGATAGTAAACCCTTTTTTGGTCTTTATAATAGAAACCCAGGTATATAAAAATAAGAACAAAGTAGATCAGATCAAATCAATGAAATAGAAAGAGCTAGATTTCTATTGGGTTTTATTGTTGATTTGCACTCGAAAGGCCTTACCCTTTTTTATAGAGGTGGAAGGCTCTTTACTGAATCGGAGAAATAAACCCTAAAATTGAACCGGTCTCGTTGTTTCAAGGTTTGGTGGGCAAGCGGTCTATTATTTATTTTTTTATTTTCATTTGCCTTTTTTTGTATGACTAATTAAAGAAAGTGTACCCATATTTCTTGTATGATATCCATTTGTAGACAAATCCTTGTAGAAGTAGTATTTAGTTATGATTACATGAATTTTAGTTTATGTCTTTATCTAGTTCTGCAAATTTAGTATAATATGGATTGTTTTTAAAAAAAGAACAATAAAATTAAAACGGCGATTAAAGACCACATGAAATTAATGTATATTTTTTAAAGAAATAAAAATGAATACAATAATTTGAACACTTTTTCGCAGTTTGGATGATAGAAAATTCCTGCAAAAGTTTAGTTCGAGCATATCATAAAATACATAAATTCTAATGATCTAGAAAAACTAAGTTAACATGAGAGAAAATGCAATCCATGTTAGCATGTATTGTGCACTAGAATATAAGATAATTAGAAGAAAAAAATTTGGGTTAATATACCTATATCATGGATACCGAAAGAATAAATGAAACGGTTAAGCGGCATTTCCATCCTGAATATGTCTTGGAATGGATAAATGCAACAAATAAAAACCTAGGGAGGAGGCACCTAGAAACCATAAAGCCTTTTCCAATTATCATATGTGGTATTGCAACGCTAGTGCCATGCATATTTGTGTCGACAAAATAGTATACCAATACAACCTGAAGGAGAGGGAGAGTTGGAGAGAGATCTAGGAGTAGAAAGAGACATAAGGCTACATTTACAAATACAATTCATACCTCTTTAGTATTAACTCTTTTGTGTAGATCAGTCAAAACCTCGTAAAAGTTAAAGAGGGGAGACTGAATTAACATTCGAAATGTGAGTATGTAGCTAAAATCACAGTGGAGTCTTCGTTTATATGCGGTTAGACCCACCTCTTTGTTTTCTTTCTTTCTGGGTTGTTTAATAGAGTGGTGGATGAATGAGGAGAGTTTGACGGGGCAAGCTTTTAGCCGACGTCCTTGGACCGCACGCTCAGTGGACCCGGCCCAAGTTGGAGCATGGGCAAGGAAAAGTCCACCTTGAATTCAAGTGGAAGTGACAGGAACAGTACAAAGTGAAAGGACTTTTTGGTATTTTCTATAGAAAAAAATTAATGAAGGACAAGCGCAGAGATTTTTATTTTTAGGAAAAAAAATATGTAAGGCCCTAAAAACAAAGATGTCATATGGCACTGCATAAAGTTTTTTCAATGTGTTTTAATCTTAAAAGACTCAACAAATTATAATCAAGCCCTTTTTCACACTCTCCCAAAAACTAATCCAAACAAATTCTGAAAATACTCCCTCCCCTTTTATTTTTCTTTTATGTGTCTTTCTCCTCGTCCTCTCTCCTAACCCTACCTTCCTCCTCTCTCTCTCTCTCTCTCTCTCTCTCTCTCTCTCTCTCTCTCTCTC
>BQKN01000121.1:648403-710122 GCA_022839385.1 Asparagus kiusianus | reverse complement strand
TCTCTCTCTCTCTCTCTCTCTCTCTCTCTCTCTCTCTCTCTCTCTCTCCTTTTTACTCCTCTTGCCCTTGATCCCGCCATCTCCCTCTCCTGCCTCCCCCTTCGCCACCACCGAGCCCATAATCTTAGGCAAGCGCTGAGAAGGCTTAGAGAATGAGGAGAGTTGGTCGGCAAGATGGATGGAAAGAAGCATGGAGAAGAAGTAGGAGAGAAGGAGGGAGAGGTCAAACTCATCGAGATGAGATCCGTGGTGATGGGAGGTAAAGCGAGATGTAAAGAGAGATTGGGAGGGGGTATGGATGGGTTTGTTGATGAAGCATGGTCTATAAGAACTATAAGAAGCATAGAAGATGGTAGGAGATGAAGGTTAGGGCTAGGGCTCGTATCCCCCCCCCCCCCCCCCCACACACACACACACACCACACACACATATATATACTAGTATAGTGCACGTGTGTTGCACGTGAACATATTTGTGTTTTTTCTTTTGAATTTTTATAATTAAATTTTTTTGTATATGGAAAAAATATCAATTCGATTTTACAAACTTTGTTCAAAACTAATAAGCTAGAATTTTGTGGACATATATGGTAAAAGTAAAAGATAATTTATATTCTTTTAAAAAATTATCCTCAATAATTAAACATATGTAGAAGATCAAGAATGAAAGTGAACTCTCTTTTGGACATTGATTCATTACAAATGTTCAAAATCGGAGCTCTCTTCCAAATAATTAGTAAGATATTTGCATGTGCAAATTCTCAACGAACGGGATGAAATATTTTGTTCTTGAAGTATTTTTTTTTACATAAACATATTAGTTGCTAATTCATTCACAATAACCTTCCATCATCAAAAAGCAGAAGTATCTTTAAATGAAAGGAATGTTGGTTTCAACTTCTCTAATGATACAAAGTTTTTTGTTTCTCGAATGACTGTCTTTGTTGTTAGAACCAACTCTTTATCTGGATTAATTGTTGGATATTTCAAATTTGGAGGCTTCACTTCTCCATTTGTTATAACATATGTTTTTCCCCTTATCAATAAACCGCTGAACTTTTCTATCAGCTCATTAAATAAAATTGCTTGGATAAGTGTTCCCTACAAAAGGCACAATCGAAAATAAATCACGTCATCACGGTAATATAAATATTACATGGAATAATAACAATATAAAATTCGTATCACATCTTCATCAATTAGAATTAACTTTTGTTTCTTCCATTCTCCATTCTTAAAGGAGTCTATATATAGTATTACGTAATACACGAACATTTATACTATATTGTTTTTGATAAATTTTTATCTTTTGGATCAGGATGTTGGTTTGATCATTAATTCCATCTCGATCAGATGACACCCTGCACAAAAAAAATAGTAAATGATGAGTCCAGTTTACATTACTAATTAGCTTATTAGCTTTTTCATGATTACACATAGAATAAAACTATGCTTAAAAACTAATATTGGTCCTAATCAGTGCGACGTAGAGCAATATAGAATGGAGAACGGATAATGTTCTCTCTAATACAAAATTTTATAAGAAGTAAGTGAAAACAACAGTTAGTGAAAACAATCGAAAAGATTCCTTATGTTGGTGAAAACTTGTGTCAACTTAAGTGGATAGTGAATAGTGTGTCCACCAAAGTTTTTAACCACTCATATTGCCTAGGGATCCTTGTATTATATAAAAAGGTTTTTTATATTAATAAATGTGTGGCTACAAACTTTGGTGGACATCAACTTAAGTTGATAGGAGTCTTGCTCCCTTATGTTCTAGAAAAGATTAGTAACTTCAATTTAGATACTTGAGGCACGTGCAAAATATGTTCAAAAATTTATAATGAGTTAATAAATAAAATAGCAATTTTATTATGCTAATACTTGAGGCGTAAGTGTATTTATTAAATAAATTGTTAAAATTATAACCATACAAATTTAAGCATACCAAATAATTTTAATTCAAAACTATTAACAATTATTAGGAACTATTATTCAATAAATAAAATATTAATGTTTTTTTTGAATGAAAATAGGGCAGATTGCCCTATCATATATATAAAATATTAATGTTAATAGTTAAATAATTGAGTATATATATTTTACGTCATCAATATAAATTGTTAAAATTATTTAACATTACTATTATAAATAATTTTGTTAATAATATATACATACAGATAATTTCATGTAAGTAATGTATCAATAAATAAATGAATTGAGTTATGAGATAGAAATGCATGAGAAGCGATCCCTCTCAACACTTTCCTAGATTTCGAAGCACGCTGTCAAGTTTTGGCTAATTCGAATGCTCATGTACCCGTGCACAATTAATTTCATGTAATACCTATACTGCTATATTAAAAAAAACATTGTGAGGGTAAACAAATGTGAAAGAATCATGAAAAATTCCTCTCTTCCTAGATTTGCTTCCATTGAGATCTTTTATTTGTTTTTAGGTGCAAAATGGGAATATAAGCAAAATGGGAAGATACAAAAACATGATTTTACTAACCTTTTTGAATCACAACTTGTTGCTTCCATATCCTCCTGTTCTCTATTTTTTGGTAGGATTTGGTAAGATATCATAGGATTAAAGCTGTGTATGGATTAGATTTATATAATATTTGACTTATAACCGATTTTTTAGTGATAATGACTCGCCAAATAATTATTGCCATTATTGGAATGTTTATAACCGGTTTTCTAGTAATAATGACTCGCCAAATAATTATTGCCATTATTGATGGAAATAATTATTGCCATTTTTTAGTAACGGAAATAAAGTTAATGAAAGAGATTAATATGTTGATGGGAGGTTACAAAAATGTTAATAACATCATGAATGAAGGATATGAGAATTAGGTTATCACAAATCCTTTGATGCGTGCAAACCTATTCAAAATAATACTTGAAGGGTAAGTGTATTTATTAAATAAGTTGTTAAAATTATAACCATACGAATTTAAGCATACCAAATAATTTTAATTCAAAACTATTACCAATTATTAGAAACTATTATTCAATAAATAAAATATTAATGTTAATAGTTAAATAATTGAGTATATATATTTTACGTCATTAATATAAATTGTTAAAATTATTTAACATTACTATTATAAATAATTTTGTTAATAATTTATACATACAGATAATTTCATGTACGTAATGTATCAATAAATAAATGAATTGAGTTCTGAGATAGAAATGCATGGGAAGCGTTCTCTCTCAACACTTCACACTTTCCTAGATGACGAAGCACGCTGTCAATTTTTGGCCAATTCGAATGCTCATGTACCCATGCATATGAATATTTAAATATAAAATTTTCCGTGTGAGTATTTAAATATAAAATATTCATGTTATTTGGGGTTATGTATGTATGGATATGTTTTATGCATGGATGCATGTATTTTATATAAGTATGTATATGTTTAAAAGGGCATGCATTTAATTGGGGTTATTTTGTATGTATGGGTATGATTTATTATTATGGATGCATGTATTTTATGTATGTATGTATATGTTTAAAAGGGTATTTTCGGAAGAAATATTTTAACATAGCAAGCCACTTTTATAATAGTATTAGATTATTTGGGGTTATGTATGTATGGATATGTTTTATGCATGGATGCATGTATTTTATATAAGTATGTATATGTTTAAAAGGGAATGCATTTAATTAGGGTTATTTTGTATGTGTGGGTATGATTTATTATTATGGATGCATGCATTTTATGTATGTATGTATATGTTTTAAATGGCATTTTCGGAAGAAATATTTTAACATAGCAACCCACTTTTATAATAGTATTAGATATATAGGGTAATATGGACCTAAGGTGGCTCTTTAGGGAGCATCTAAGGATAAACAATTTGAGTCGTCCATTCAATAACCCTCAAATACATCTCAACCATTCATTCAAAAATTCACCCCCTAAAAATCCCAACCCATTTTCTCATTTCATACCATATCTGGCTAGTCCCTCCCACCCTCCTCCTCTCCTCCGCCTCCTCCTCTCCTCTGCCTGAACTCGTCATCGGAGCTCGCCGCCCTCCTCACATAGATCCCTTCACCCCGAGTTCCCCCTTCACGCTGTCATCCACGATCCCTCAACCAGATCTCCTCCGCCCCTCCTCCTCTCCTTCGCCCGCGATCACTGTCGGACCTCGCCGCTCGACTCTCCCGCGCTCGCCGCTGAACCCCTTCACACGCCCTCAACTAGATCTCAGTAGGAGTGTCCAAACGGGCAGGCCTGGTTCGAAAAACTGTGTCCGGGCCGAGCAAAAACGGAGCCCGGACCTGGGTCCAGTTAGCCCGGGCCGGCCCGAATTTTTTTTGTTTTTCAAATTTTTTTCTCTTTAAATTTTAAATAATATATAAAAAAATTACACAAAATTTTAATAAAAAACAATAATATTATTAACCACTTGAAATTACATAAATTACAAATACAAAAAATTATAAAAATTAAAATAATAAAAATAACTTCTTTATTAATAATCAGTAAATCCTTTACAATTATAAATTTATTTTTAAATTCGTCGCATCACAATAGATGAGTATATCCCAACTAGGTTGATACCTACTCACCTACTATATCACTATCATTTGTAACTATTTTCAAAATAATTTATTACAAATTTTTAGCTAAGAAATAAAAATTACAATTTGATGAATATTGTTTACTCTTTATATCTATCTGCTAGTCCTAACTCTTCAAATTTATCTTCAATATTAGTCATACGATCGATTCCTTGTGTTCTCTTCTCGTACCTCTACCAATCTTGTAAGCACATCACCGCATATATAGTATACGGATCTAACATTGTCCTATGGTCGTCGATCAAACGTCCAGCTGTGCTGAAGGTGAATTTCGAAACTACCGTGGAAACCTGCACTGTTAGTAAATCACAAACCATGATGGAAAGTATATGATATAAAACTGTTTCATATACTTTTCACCATTATAAAATATCTAAACTATTATTTTGACATTTAACTAAAGATGTGTAGGCAATAAAAATTGTCTTTAATCCCTATCAAGGAAGTTAAGAACAAGACTGCTAAAACCTCGCCCGAAATAGTAAAAAAGGGGAAACGTTGATATCTCTCAAACCGGAAGGAATTTGGCGAAACGAAAAGTAGTAAACCAAACCCTCTGGGGTCAATTTGGTCGGCTCCGTCTCGTCGAGATAGTTAATTTTTATATTAATTCGTCCAATTCCGACATACGGTTTGAAAGTTATGACCTGTCCTTCGTAGCATGTTCTGGAGCTTGCATGAAGAGCAACCCCGCCTGCAAAGGAGTTTAGCTCGCCTAAAGGCTTCAAGCTTTAAGCTTGCCTAAATGAGGCTGGCTCGCCTACGCAACCTCGCCTGAAGGCTTCAAGCTTTAAGCTTGCCTAAATACACAGTATTTTGGCGATAACTTTCTCATCCAACCTCAGAATAAGGTGATTAAAAATTTGTTGGAAAGATGTTGAAAAGACCTACAACTTTGGTCTTTTGAGTTTTCCCAGATTCTAACTTCATCGTTGTGTAAAATCTATAAACTCTTAACTGGTCATTTTTCCCAGATTTTTCTCGTGCATGTTTTGTGTATTTGCACTCATATATTCATATATATGTATCGAATTAATCTCAAATCAATTCCTAGCATACTCAAATATCAATAAACGTTATTTATCATAATATAACATGTTTATTATTATATCTCACAACATTCAAAATTACATGGTTTTACACTCAGTTTTTGGAAAACTTCACCGAGTTAGAGAATTATGAAAGTGAGGGGGGGGGGGGGGGGGTACCACGTGAATGAAGGATGCAGTTTTGTTTTCCGCGTGAGAATTTGTTTCCGTGTGAGAAGATTGCGGGCCAAACAGACTATAAATATCATTGCATTTTTTAGGGCTTTGTGCAAAAGGGTTTGGGTGCAAGTACGAAAGCGTGCAAAGATTTTTGCGGTTGCGGAGAAAAAGAAAAAGGAGGGTTTGTACAGGAGTAAGTCAGCTGAGAAACAAAGACTCCCTTTTGCTGTTTTGAGAGAGAATTTGATAGAGAAATTGAGATCTTGTTTGAGGGTTTAATTTGTGAGACTTTGTGTGATTGTAAACCCTATTTGTATTCTCTTTCTCTCTACTAGTAGATCTCCCCCCCTCCTTGCCCCGTGGACGTAGGAAAATTGCCGAACCACGTAAAATTGGTTGTCTCGCTTTTGTGTGATTTGTAATAGCTTATTTAGGTTCCCTCGATAGGTCAGTCCTAGAACTTATGAGAGGAAGAGCTGTTATCCCACTTTGTTGAGATATTTTGCTTAAGGTTCTTGTTTCCTTTGTGAAACATGAATTCCTATTGCGACCTGACTCTTTTGTTGCGCTGCCGAGGTGCTGCCGAAATTTCCGCTGCGCGCAACAATTATCATAGCGAAAATAATGGAAAAATCGGTTATGAAATTAAGAGCCTTCATATTCCATAATCATAATCATAAAAACCATTTTAACTAATTCATCTTCCTAATACCCTTATAGATCACAATTAATCTCTTACAAAATGAATACAACCAATCTCTTAGAAGCTAACTTGACATATGTACATGTAGTATACAAAGTGAACGCTTGGAAAGTATTCCAATTTTTCAAGGTCAGTGTTTATATATTTGACTCTAGTAGATTTTTTAGTTATTAATCCATGCAATAATTGAAACAAGTTTTTAAATGATTTCTTGTAGTCCGTGAATGATTTGCTTGCTCTCACAAGTCCAGCTCCCGGAGGAAATCCTCTTCCTTCATATTACTGGGAAAGGTAAACTGGTCTCTTTACCTCATATATCCAAATGTTGGTTTACGCTAGTAATTTCACATTTTGATTTTTTTTTTTTTTTTTTGTGTAGCCAAGAATAATTTATAATAAATTTTCCTATTCGTGTATCAAATTGTGTGTGCATGCAGATCCTACATATACAAGATCAAAATCATTGTGTTACATTTTGATTAAGTAAAACAAAATTAAAATGTGGATTTAATGGAAAAAGGTGTTTTATGTACCCTAATGCTATTCTATATCCAAATTTGCGCATGAAATCCCAAATGTTTATAAAATCATTCATACCATACATTATCTTAAATTAAGAAGTAAATAGAATTGTGTGTTTAAAGTTTTAAGAAATAGAATTGCGTATTTTTGTTATTCTAAAAAAAATTGCAAATTTCCATAGAGAATTCTGCAGTTTATAAAAACTCCAAAGTTAATAAATTTTATAGAATAAACCTTGAAATTTTGCACAAACAACCATGAATCTTCATAATTTTATAAAATAAATATGATTTTTTTAATGAAAAAAGCCTAAAATTTTATATATTACAAACAGAACCACGAAACTATTTAAGCTTTATAGATTAACCTTTAGACTTCAAAAATAAACCTAATAAAAAATTGAGTGAAGTACCGCTTGGGTTTTAATGATGAGAAAATTACAAATAAATCCTCAAGAATTGCTATGATTATATTTAAAATCAAACTTTTGGATAAATTTTATAAAAAAATTGCATAAAATATATCCATGTGGAATGAACGTGCACTATACTAGCGTCTATATATATAGCATAATATTAGTCGCCCAAGTCTTGATATTTTGAATTAGTCCTCCAAATTTGATATTTTGAAATTAGTGGCAAAATTTGAAACTAGCTGCAACAATATTTTAAAAATCAGTCCTCCAAATCTGCTAAAAGTATTTAAATTGGCCTTTCTAGCTAGTTGCTGATTGAAAGATTTGGAGACTAATTTCTTTAAAAATAATATTTAACGGACTAATTTTAAAACTTTTAATAATTTCAGCGACTGATTAAATATCAAGATTGCAACACCGTAAATTTGAGCGTGTAGACGAGTGAATACCGGTCGAACACGTAAACTTTTGCAGCGGAATATAAATACACGAGTTTCAGCCCAACAAATTTGGGCCTACGAACTACAAATGGGCTTTTGTTGGTTAGCACATTTGTATTGTGGTACGCTATATAGCCGAACTAGGCCCACTTGGTTCATGACGCAGTTGTGTTTGTTGTTGGGACGACAAGTGTTCTGGTTCCATTTGTAATTTAGTAATTTTTGGCCAACCCAAATTAGGACTATGGAGGGCCAAATAAGAAGTTGGTCTTGTCCGTTTTCAGACCACTAGTTAGATTGCACGTGCAATGCACGTGATCGAATATTATAATTATTTAAATTGATAAAAATAGAATAAAAATAAAAGAGAAAATAATTTTTTTTGCGGGATTAATTATAAACACAATAATTTCTCTTTCAAATGAAATATTGTCATTGTTTCCTTCAACCGAGACGGTCGCCACGTGAGTTATAAACATATTGATTTAGTACAATATCTTTGTTTATTAGTATCTTAAAGTCTTTAAAAGATGGGTGATTGTTTAATTCACAAAGGAATTTTGCATATGAATTTACTTATAATATGTCCATTAAATTTTTAGTTGTGGATTGACTCATATTTACATTAAATTTTAGTTGTGATTTCACTCATATTTACATTATCTAATATTCTCATTCAATTTTATAGCTCATTCTCCATACCATAGAAGTAAAACTGAAAGTATGAAGAATTATTTTCTTGCAAAATTAGAGCAGGGAGATTATGATATATTTCGTCATGTACTTTAAATATAAAAAAATCTCTTTGATGCAAGGTCTCTATCAAATCTTACCCCAAACAATATGAATGGAAAATGCTATTATAACTCACTTGCTTGGAGCAATTATATTGTATATAGGACATAACAGTAGTCTCATGTATTTTCTAGTTTTGACTGCAAAATACGCAAGAGTAGTAGTCCTGTGTATTTTCTGACTTTAATTACTTTTGTAATTAATGTTATCTAATTACACGGGACTATTAGTACCGTGTATTTTAAAGATGATTTTTATACAAAGCAAACCTCTTTGTTGACAGTCTTGATGTTGTGGCAAAAAAGAGATCAATTTTGTTAATTATTATGTAAAACAGTCAATTTTGCTAATATTTTTAAAAAGTGTTTTTTTTTAAAATTCTCCTAAAATAAACTATTAATTCACAATATGAAATGGACAAAAAGGCCTAAACATTCTAGTGATTAATTAACCCATAAATAGGAAAAAATAACAATTCAAATAAAAGTATATTTAAATTGAATCTAACAAGGTACTTCACAGAATAAAGCATGAAATGGATCCAAGAAATTATTAAAAAAGAATTAAAGAAACTAATTTTAAAAAATATGAGATCGAGAGATAGATGGAGAGAAGACCTCACCGACATGAATTTTATTTCTCTTCGAGCGTGACAACAAAATTGGTGAAGAATGAGCAGGGAGAAAAGTGAACAAAATAGGTGACAAAGTGTGCGTGCTTATATAAGTAGGTTATTAAGATATTCGTCCTGAAATCTTAAATACATACATGTTAGTCCCTAACATTTTTGTAATTACAAATTTACAATGATATTACTATTCAGTATTAAATCAATTTTATTATATAAAATTATATACCATTATTAATAAATTATAAAGTATATATATGGAAACGTCGATGCTTATAGCCAGTAGTTGGGCTCCACAAAATATGTTAACTTTATATTGTAGTTTGCTATTGGTAATACTATTGGCAATGTCATTACCTTTCCTCTTTATCTTATTATTCATAATTTTCTGATGCAAGTTCTCTTTTGCTAGTCACTCAATTGGCTATATTTTATTTTTATAATATAAAAAATTAGAATATTCTTTTTTGTTTAAAAAGTGTTGACATGATTTTTTTAAAAAAATATATACATATAGTAACAATAGTATATACTTCAGTTCAACTCAAAATTTGGCTTGAAACCATTTAGAATGAGGTCCTTTCTACGCTAGAATGGTGACATAGTGATTACATAATCCAAAAGTCAAAGAAAAATTTCTACAAAAGAAAAATAATTTAATATGTCAAATTAATAACTAATTTATAAAATATACATGAGCAGTGCAGAGAGCTATAGAAAGTAAGATATATATCTTTATAAAAATTTTATAGTGAGTGACCAACTACAGTTATCCAAATTTAAGCATAAATAATTATTATTTTAATTACTAATTTGATACGTGTAACTATAAAATAAA
Source organism: Asparagus kiusianus (assembly GCA_022839385.1). NCBI lineage: Eukaryota > Viridiplantae > Streptophyta > Magnoliopsida > Asparagales > Asparagaceae > Asparagus > Asparagus kiusianus. The sequence continues at coordinate 699,968 of BQKN01000121.1, read as the reverse complement.
TCTCAAGCAAAAAATAGGAATTAAAATTGTATTATCCTATAGGTAAATAAATAAATGTAATTTAAAAGTAATAATTTAAATTATTAAGTACCAAATATTAGTTCATGCGAAAAAGTAAAGTAATTCTATGGTTTATATACCTATATAGTCAATCGATTAAACGTATTAAAATTATAATGACCACAGTTAAAATTATATGGTGGGTTCACATTAAATATAATTTTATAAAAAATAGTATATTAAAGGCAAAAACCTTTTAACCACTATATACATTGTTTAAAATTTTTGCATGTATAAACTATACTGCCTAGGAATAGTGATGTGCACACTTAACTATAGCCTAATACATCTTAAGAATGACTTACTCTTCAATATCATTATTAATTGATGTATCTATGCATTACACTAAAAACACAATAAAACTTTAGAAAACTATAAAAGAAATACCCTCAAAAGTTTTTTAAATTGTAAAAACAAACACCCAAAACTTTTATAATTTACAAATACACAAAACTATTAAAAATTACATTAAAATCAAGGAACTACTAAATTTTTTTGAAAAATTTCTAACTTTGGAGGGGTAATTTGCAATGTACTAAACTTTAAGTTTGTTTTTTAGTAAATTTCAAATCTAATAGAATTTTAATTAGTTATATTCTTTTTTAAAAAGTTATGGATAATATTGACCATGAAAAGTTTTTCCTACACCTATACTTTAAAGCGAGTATGATATTTTTTTGTAAATTTTTTATTTTCTAGGGGTTGCAAATAAATTTGTATATTCATTTTAGTGTCTATAGGTTAGAAATTCTAATGATGATTTTTTTTTATAAATTATTAATATTATGGGTTATTTATAATTTTTAAACTTATAGGCATTTTCTATAGATTGTAAATTATTTATAGACTATTTATAATTCATATATTTTCAATTTACTAATGAGTTTGAAATTCTCAGGGTGTTTTTAATAAAATTTAAATTTTGAGTGTTTGTTTGTAATTTTTGAAACTTTAAGGGTGTTTTCTATAAATTATATATTATGCAAGGGATATTTGTAACTCATATATTTCCAATGTACTGTTAGGTTAAAAATTATCAGGATTTTTATAAATTTTACAATCTTGAGGGTTTTATCTTGTAATTTATAAAAAGTTTAGAGTGTTTATTGCAAATTTTATAAATTTTTGGGGGTTGTTTGTGTTATTTGTAGGTTTGTAGTGTGTTTATAGGTTTAAAATTTTAAGGTGTTTTTTTACAAATTTTGAATTTTAGGAGTGTTTTGTATTTTTCAAAACTTACAAGATACGTTCTTCAATGTCAAAAACTTTCATTTTTTAGCTAGCATATATTTTTCAGATTTCTCACTGAATTGAAATAAGTAAATTTTATAATTTTTAAGATGTTTTAATAAAATTTTGAATTTGTAGGAGTGTTTTTGCAATTTAAAAACTCAGAGGGTATTTTTTACAAGGTCCATAAAATTTTAGGTGCTGGTTAGCATATATTTTTTAGATTGAAAATAAATAAAAGATTTAAATTATATCGAACATATCACCTTTATCTAATAACATGTTAAATCTCATTATGGATAGGATAAATCATTTAATTATAAATTTAAAGAAGATAGGAAAATTAAAATAGATTAGGATAACAATATGATATTTAAAAAAGTTAATGGTAATATTGACCATAGAAAGATTTTTCCCAACTCGTACTTTTAAATGGAGTATGATATGATATATTTCAATGGGCTTTGGGCGTTAAGCAGGCCTCCACTTTAAAGCAATATCTGGTGACCAGATCTATTTTCTCTCCCAGTCAAACACGCTTCCAGCGTTCCCAAGTTATGCGAGCAGTTACTCACCCACCGTAATTTCTCGCTTCCACCGTTTTTAATTTACCTTCACACCGTTTTCAACGTGTCCATGGAATTATCAGGAACTTTCTCTGATATCAGACAGGGAGGAGAAAAATATGAAAATATTTTGTTATATTTTCAGAATTAAGCAGATTCTACTCGTTTGTATCAGCGACATAAATTTTTTTTTTAGAGCGGATAATGTGAGCCCACAACGTTTAATTTGGTCTCCCGGCCAAATTCTGTTTTGTCTAACTTGTCCCATTTCATTTGTTTTCATTTTAATGAAATATATGGTGATCATATTCAATCTTTTACTATGAGGTAGAAGGAAATAAATCTTTCCAGCGTCTAAGACTCATGTACATATATATATTTTCCTTTTGGGTTTCAGTTGACACACCTATTGATCTTTGTTCTCTTTGTAAATGCTCCAACTGATTCAATTCTAGCTGATTTTATACACCATTTTGTTCGGTTGGATCTACCTCTTGACTCTTCTGACAAGGGGCTTATCGCTTGTTCTTTCGTTTCTGTGTTCTCATTATGCATCTTAATGTTATTTTTGTTCTGATCCATGAAGCAAAGACTTGATTGTGTAACTAAAATCTACAAGTCAATTGCGAGGGAGATTTCTAGGCTACAATATTACTTTCTGATAACTGGACTACTCTTTCTAAAATAAATATTCTGACACTACAATTCTATACTATATATATATTCTGACACTACAAGAAAGAAAAGTATGGGGTCCGTCCTCTTCAACTTCTTTCAGAATTGATGATTACCAAAATAGCCTGTACTCGGCTCTGAATTAAACATGTAACGTCTCAACCCGTAAACACCGATGGACATCTTCATGTTCACAAAAATTATAACAAATAAAATTATCTCACTAAATTTGTAACATCTATTTTACAGGATACATTCGTCTCACAGAATTTATATAAGAACTAATAATTATCTGATCAAGAATCTCGAATAAAAGTTTATAACTCATTAAACTGTATAAATTTAAAAGAGAATTGCGGCTCTCTCGACATCAAAAACAGCACACCGTCATTTTTGTTGCACCTTGATTAAGAAATCAAGTGAGGTATTATTATTGAAGAAAACAATGAAAAACTGAGACTATCTATAATTATCACTTCGGAACCCAAGAGTCAAATAGGGCAGTGGCTTAATTTGGGGACTTTATTTTTTCTTTTTTTGACGATAATTTATGAAACATATTACGTGTCAACCTAGAAAGTCCAACAAATATCTTCATGGAATCTAACTACTTGCAACACAATTGGTCTATCAACACAATCACACGAATATTAATACCAATAAAAAACACAAACTAAATACTCACTAAAAACTACCAACTGAAAAATCAAGTGACCTTGGCTAACATATGATTTTAGTGCCTCGAAGTCATTTCATCGCGCATCCAAAAGTCTGTCTAGAAAAAAAAATAATAAAAGCAGAAAAGAAATTTCGTAAAAGCTATAGCCTCATTGTATCCAGGTTTTCAAGTATTGATTATGTAGTCTCACTGGTTGATTTCTTCAATAACAATCTAACTCGATATTTGATATTTGATATTTTCAAAAGAGCAATAACGCTCTTCTCAAATGACGAGTTACCTGCTGCAACATTTGCGGTGGTTTTTCTAGAAATTGCGTGGGATGCAGCCATATATTTACATTGGTGGGTGTCCACTTTTATGTTCCCCCTTCCCCAAATACCACCAAAACCATGACAAACACTACCCATACGGCCATACCAACCTGTGGCTCACACTTTATTTTCAGATCGTTTACTATTTTAGGTTTCCACTCATTTCATTCTCTTAGCAATCCAATACATTTATGTTGGAAATTGTGGTTAAATCTAGAATGAAACAGAGAAATTTTGATGTGTTATAATTTTAAACTTTTTCAGTTCACTGCTGTGCGTTTGTGAAACAATGTGCTTAAAACAATATTTGGCCTACTCCGGGGCAAGGATGCTAAGGTCAAACCGTTTTCAGGAATAGCAGTACAGTACTCTGGTGTGCACCAACCCAGTACTATTAAGATCTTTTTGATCTATAAGACCTTTCGGTCAAGGCAAAGATCTCCTCGATTTTAAAACTTTTCGGTTCAAAACATTTCGGTTTCAGGGCAAGTTCCTCCGGGCACAATTTTTGCAGCAGCAGCACCACAACAACAACAACGTCAAGATATCCTCGATTCAACATTTGTATTTCAAGTTCGCACTAAGAGCTGCCCAAGGGGTGCTATTTATAGATCTCTAAGGCCAGCTCAAGAGTCACCCTCAATTAATGTGGCTGTTACAAATCATTATGGCATCCATTAAATTAATGTAAATGTTATTGTAATTGCTGCATACAGTAACTCCTTAATACGAGATAATCAATGGACACGTTACTGTTGGACCCTAGAGGGGGGTGATTAGGGTCTTAAGGCAATAATTGTGCAATAAAAAATGAGACAAGCAATACACCACAAAATGAACAACCAAAGTAAATGAGATAGAGTTAGAAATCGTTATCCAAGTGACGCGCGATGTGTTAACGAGGTTCGGCCCGCTGACCTACGTCCCCGCTCCCCACTCTCGAGGAGAATCCACTACACAACACGGTTTGGAAGCCGGAACTTCTTCTACACAACGATCTCCATAAGATCTCACAACTACACAGTTGATCAACACAAGATCTTACTCCCACACAGTTGATCTCCATAAGATCAAGCTCACAACAGTAGTAAATGGTGTAAAATCTCTCTCTTTACAATGTCCCTATGGCAAGGAGAAAGATTACACTGAAGCTTAGGATGTGAACTTGAAAATAGAGAAAACAGGATTGAAAGTTTGGCTCTCAGTAAAACAAAACTTTGGTTTTTCAAAATGCTTGGGACAGGTTGAAGAAGAGGGGTAGGGGGGTTTAAATAGGAGAAAACACTGCAGCCAAAGCCCATACCCAAATCCCACACAATCTCGTAAAAAATCGTTTCCCAAATTTGTACCAAAAAATTCGTTGGGGTGAACGACAGTCCACCGTGAAATTTTCACGGTCGACCGTGAGCCTCTTTTGAATATGAGAAAAATTCTAGAGACTTTTACGGTCGACCGTGGCGGTCGACCGTGGGAATTTTCAGATTGACGGTCGACCGTCATGGTCGATCGCGAATGTTTTTGCTGCCCACTCAGAGAAAAAACATAGGCACGGTCGACCGTGGCGGTCGACCGCAAACTGACACAAAGGATATCTGTTTTAAAACATGTTTTTGACTTTTTAAAAATCTGTAAAAATACTAAAATAACTTCTAAAAATTGTGTAACTTTGTGAATTGTTTTTAATATTAAAAACAAACTGTTTAGAAAAAGAATTTTGTGAATAGGTCCTCATACTTGTGAAAAAAGATATTTTGTCAAAATGCTCAAAAATATAAGTATGAAAACGTGTGTGTGATATCCCAATAGCTTCAAATAAAATCTACAACTACTTGCCTACATTCTAGCACCAGAGAGAAAATAAAAACTAGCTAATATCCTCACATAGAATTATGTTTCTTTGAGTCTTGATATAGCTTTGAGTTGATGAAGTTTTCACTTGTATATGTTGTTCTTGATTAACATTTGCTTCATCATTATGCCTCCTCCTCCTTTGGGTATCATCGTTGTAGCTCATATTCCAACCAATCCACCATACGTACATGATACTAACAAGCTTGATATATAAATAGTAACTATAATATCACTCAACAAGCAATTAGTACCGATAATGGTGATTGTAAATCATTATCAAAACATAAGAGCTAACAATCTTCCCCTTTTTGATGATGGCAACCAACCATTATATTGGAGTGTAGAAAGAAAAAAAATATAGCTTATAGATAGTAGCCCCCTCTATCTATGAGCTCCCCCTAATTATATGCAACAAATAAGGAGATTTTTCTCCCCCTTTGTCACCATCAAAATTGGGTAAATAAAATGGTGAACAAAAAATGTATATGATGTGCAACTACCAAGCAAACAAAGAAAACTTTTACATAGTGCATAAACCCAAACTATTTTTTATGCGACAAAAATCATCTTCACTAAGAGGCTTGGTAAAGATGTCCGCTAATTGAGATTTAGTGTCAATATAAATAAGAGATACATCTTACCTCTCTACATGATCGCATAAGAAATGATGGCGCACATCAATATGCTTGGTTCTAGAGTGCAAAACAGAAATATTTGAAATATTTATAGCACTAGTGTTATCACAAAAGATCTTTATATTTTAAAAATTCAAATCATAGTCAACTAAACTTTGTTTCATCCATAAAACTTGGGCACAACATAAGCCGGCGACAATGTATTCCGCTTCCGTAGTGGATAATGCAACATAATTTTGTTTCTTAGAAGCCCAAGAGATAAGAGAATTTCCTAAGAATTGGCATGTACCACTTGTACTCTTGCGATCTACCTTACATCCGGCAAAGTCGGCATCACAAAAACCATAAAGATCAAAAGAGGTGCTTTTTGGGTAAAATAAACCAAGATCAATTGTTCCATTGACATATTTAATAATTCTTTTAACCGCAATTAAATGAGATGTTTTAAGAGAAGCTTGAAAACGTGCACATGCATACACACTAAACATGATATCGGGTCTACTAGCGGCGATATAAAGAAGACTACCTATCATACCTCGGTATAGTTTTTGGTATACATCCTCACCACTATTATCCGTAACAAGCTTGACACTTGTACTCATGGGAGTTGGTGTATGCTTAGAATTTTTTAAATTGAATTTCTTCACCAATTCTCTAGTATACTTGCTTTGAGAAATGAATATCCCATCCTTAGTTTGCTTGACTTGGAGCTCGAGAAAGAATGTGTGCTTTCCTATCATGCTCATCTCAAAATGATCTTGCATAACTTTAGAAAAATCCTTGCATAAAGATTCATTAGTAACATCAAAAATGATATCATCAACATATATTTGAACTAAAATAAAATCATTTTTCTTTTTTCTCACAAAAAGAGTATTATCGATTTTCCCTTTAGAAAAACTATTTCCAAGAAGAAAACTAGAGAGGCGAGCATACCAAGCTCTAGGAGCTTGTTTCAACCCATATAAAGCTTTTTCAACCCGGTAAACATGATTAGGAAATGAATGATCCATAAAACCGAGGGGTTGCTCAACATATACTTCATATTCAATAAAACCATTTTAAAAAGCACTTTTAACATCTATTTGAAATAATTTAAAATTATTAAAACTTGCAAATGCCAAAAACATCCTAATAGATTCTAACCTTACAACTGGTGCAAAGGTTTCATCATAATCTATGCCCTCCTCTTGATTGTATCATTGGGCAACCAAACGAGCTTTATTTCTTGTTACTATGCCATGTTCATCAAGCTTGTTTCTAAAAATCCATTTTGTTCCAATCACACTAGCATTATTAGGTTAAGGAACTAGTTTCCAAACATTATTTCTTTAAAAATTATTTAATTCATCATGCATAGCTAAAACTCAAAACTCATCTTTTAAAGCATCATTAATCTTTTTAGGTTCTATTGGAGATAAGAAGGCAACATTACCACACCCACTCAAAGCTTTTGAGCGAGTTAGAACCCCTTGTGAAGGATTCCCTATTATTTGCTCCTTTGGATGATTTGGTACAAATTTCCATGTTTTGGAGAGTTCTTCTTGCTCTTGCACTTGAATGTTTTTGCTTTCCCCATACTTTTGAGAATCTATTGACGGTGTTTCATTTAGTTGTAAGAATTCCAATCCTCCCTCAATATCATCATCATCTTTCCTAGGCAAACCAACTTGTAAACCAATATTAGTCTCATAAAAAATAACATTTATAGATTCTTCAACAACAAGAGTTCGTTTGTTGAAGACCTTATAAGACTTACTTCGAGGTGCATATCCTAGGAAAATGCTAACATCAATTTTTGAATCAAATTTGTCATGGTGATCTTTAGTATTTAAGATAAAACATTTACAACCAAAAATACAAAAATATCCAATTAAAGAAGTTTTGCCATAAAATAGTTCATAAGGAGTTTTCTTAAGCTTTGGTCTAATCAAAACACGATTCAAAACATGGCAAGCCGTATTGACGGCTTCCGCCCAAAAATATTTAGGCAAATCAAAAGAGTTTAACATAGTTCGTGTCATCTTTTGTATAGTGTGATTTTTTCGTTCAACAACACCATTTTGTTGTGGTGTTCTTGGAGCGGAAAACATATGAGTTATACCACGATATGCATAAAAATCATTAAAAAAATTATTTTGAATTTCACCACCATGATCACTTCTAATTTTAACAACTTTCAACTCTTTTTCATTTTTAATTCTTTTGACATGATTCGAAAATTATTCAAAACATTCATTTTTACTACCAAGAAAGATATCCATGTAAAACGAGAGAAATCATCAATGATAACAAAAACATAGTGTTTGCCTCCTAGAGAGGTAATACGTATAGGACCAAATAAATCAAGATAAAATAATTGCAAGGGTTTAGAAGTTGATACCTCATTGATGGATTTGAAGATAGACTTAGTTTGTTTACCTTTAGCACAATCTTCACAAATGATATATTTGATGAAATGCAAGTTTGGTAACCCTTTTACAAGATTCCTCTTGGATAATTTTGATATCAACTCCATGTCAGCATGTCCAAGCCTCTTATGCCAAATCCAAGGCTTTTCATCAACCGCTGCAAGGCATTTAACATCTTGATCTATTAGTTCATTCATCTCAAAAATGTATACATTAGATTTTTTATTAGCAACAAATATAGTTTTTCTATTTGAGCTAACAATGCATTTATCTGGTTTGAAAGAAATATCAAAACCTTTATCACTCAATTGGCTAATGCTAAGAAGATTATGATTCAAGCTACTAACCAAATAAACATCTTCTATTACGGGAGAAGGTTTCTTATCAATGCATCCAATACCTTGATTTTACCTTTCTCACCACCACCGAAGGAGACACTACCTCCTTCAATCCTTGATAGGGTTACAAATAGCTCTTTATTGCCTGTCATATGATGTGAGCAACCACTATTAAGGTACCACATCTCTTTACGTCGTGTTCGTGATGTTCCCTATAAGAGATGAAAATGCAGTAATTTTAGGTACCCAAATGTTAGGTCCTTGGTGGTTAGTAAGCTTGGTACCTTTGGGTACCCATGTCATTACATAAAAATCATGATTATCTTTAATCCTACAATATGTGCACACAAAATTTCTCTTATGTGTAGAAGCATGAGATCTATGAAATCTATTTCTCTCATGGTGATGACTAACATATGCATGAGTAGGTCTAATTCTACCACTTTCAATTTTAAGTCTTTCAATCTTAGATGTTAATTGTTTTTTTTCAAAATCAAGATACCCTAGCAATTCATCTTTTAAAGCAAGAGATGATTGTAGTTGTTCAAGTTAGGAATCACAAGAAGTATGCAATTTTTTAAAGGAAGAATATTCTTTTGACATCCTTTTAAACTCAATGTTTAGCTCTTCTAATGCGGTTGCTAGATCACATTGCATGTAAAAGGATTCACTTTCGGTATCGGAAACTACCTCCTTTTCATAAGCCATAAAACAAATGTTAGGATCATGAAGAGCAATCTTTGCTCCTTCTTCATTGCTATCCTAATCGCTTGGTTCGGATTCCTCCCATCCGACATACATGGCTTTCTTCTTCTTGTATTTCAAATATTTTTCCTTGAGCTTAGGGCAATCTTTGGCAATATGACCCGGTTCGTTGAATTCAAAGCATTTTCTTATACGTGAAGAAAATTTGGTGTTAGATCGAGGATTAAACTTCTTATTCATTTTAACGAGTCTTGATATTCTTCTAGAGAGGTGAGCCACTTCTCTAGAAAAATCAACTTCACTATCCGACGATGATGATGAGTTATCACTAGCTCCCTTGAGAGCTATGGTCTTCATTTTTGGTGATGACTCCTTAATTTCCCGTGGGGGCACTTCCTCCTTCTTCTTTCCCTTAAGCTTCTTCTTATGAACCTTAAGCTTGCTAATGAGGCCATCGAGAGTTAGAGTAGTAAGATCGTGAGCTTCCTCTATAGCTGTAGCTTTGAGCTCCCATGCCAGAGTCAATGAACGAAGGATCTTGTAGTTCATCTCTTGGATAGTCAATTGCTTGTCAAGACCATGTAATTCATTGATTATATTAGTGAAGCGAGAAAACATAACATCAATGGATTCATTTGGAAGCATTTTAAACAACTCATAGTCATGCATAAGCCCACTAATCTTAGATTCCCTAACTTGGGGGTTCCTTCATGTGTAATACATAATTTCACCCAAATTTCATATACGGCTGCACACGTAGAAACCATATTATACTCATTGGGTGAAAGACCGCAAATTAAGGTATTCATGGCCTTTGCATTGAGATTAGCTTGGTGTCTTTCTCCATCGGTCATGTTACTAATCTTGGACTTTTCTACATATTTTTTCTCTATGAGTTCTAAAATGTCAAGATCAATGTAACAAAGGTAAATCCTCCATCTAGCCTTCCAATAGGCAAAATTGCTACCGATGTAAAGTGGGGGTCTAGTGGTGGATTGTCCCTCTAACATATGCACATTCATTGAAGCCTCCATAAGATCTTTCCTCTAATGTGGTTAGACCAAAAACTAATATAAAGACCAAGCTCTGATACCAATTGTTGGACCCTAGAGGGGGGGGGGGTGATTAGGGTCTTAAGGTAATAATTGTGCAATAAAAAATGAGACAAGCAATACGCCACAAAATGAACAACCAAAGTAAATGATATAGAGTTAGAAATCGTTATCCAAGTGACGCGCGATGTGTTAACAAGGTTCGGTCTGCTGACCTACGTCCCCGCTCCCCACTCTCGAGGAGAATCCACTACACAACCTGGTTTGAAAGTCGGAACTTCTTATACACAACGATCTCCACAAGATCTCATAACTACACAGTTGATCAACATAAGATCTTACTCCCACACAGTTGATCTCCACAAGATCAAGCTCACAACAGTAGTAAATGGTATAAAATCTCTCTTTACAGTGTCCCTATGGCAAGGAGAAAGATTACAGTAAAGCTTGGGATGTGAACTTGAAAACAGAGAAAACAGGATTGAAAGTTTGGCTCTCAGTAAAACAAAATTCACGTTTTTTAAAATGCTTAGGACAGGTTGAAGAAGAGGGGTAGAGGGGTTTAAATAGAAGAAAACATTGCAGCCAAAGCCCATACCCAAATCCCACACAATCCCGTAAAAATCGTTTCTCAAATCTGTACCAAAAAATCCGTTAGGGTGAACAACGGTCGACCGTGAAAATTTCATTGTCAACCGCGAGCCTCTTTCGAATATGAGAAAAATTCTAGAGACTTTTACGGTCGACCGTGACGGTCAACCATGGGAATTTTCAGATTGACGGTCAACCGTGAATGTTTCTGCTGCCCACTCAAAGAAAAAACATAGGCGCGGTCGACCGTGGCGGTCGACCGCAAACTGACACAAAGGATATCTGTTTTAAAACCTGTTTTTGACTCTTTAAAAATCTGAAAAATACTAAAATAACTTCTAAAATTGTGTAACTTTATGAATTGTTTTTAATATTAAAAACAAACTGTTTAGAAAAATAATTTTGTGAATAGGTCCTCATACTTGTGAAAAAAGATATTTTGTCAAAATGCTCAAAAATTTAAGTATGAAAACATGTGTGTGATATCCCAATAGCTTCAAATGAAATCTACAACTACTTGTCTACATTCTAGCACTAGAGAGAAAATAAAAACTAGATAATATCCTCACATAGAATTACATTTCTTTGAGTCTTGATATAGCTTTGAGTTGATGAAGCTTTCACTTGTATATGTTGTTCTTGATTAACATTTGCTTCATCACTATGCCTCCTCCTCCTTTGGGTATTATCGTTGTAGCTCATATTCTATCCAATCCTCCATACGTGGTACTAACAAGTTTGATATATATATATATATATATATATATATATATATCTAAACAAATATATAGCACCGATAATGGTGGTTGTAAATCATCATCAAAACATAAGGGCTAACAGTTACTACAAAACGCGAGGGTCACGTCTCAACAAATCAGACGAACATCGTCTGTAGGACGAACCTCGTCAAACGGGCAAACCTCGTCGAACTGGTGAACCTCGTCAAACAGGCGAACATCGTTGAACGAGCGAACCTTGTCAAATAGGCGAACCTCGTCGAACGAGCGAACCTCGTCAAACAAGCAAACCTCGTCGAATGAGCGACCTCGTCAAATAGGCGAACCTCATCGAACGAGCGAACATCGTCAAACAGGCGAACCTCGTCAACTAATTGACGAACCTCGTCTAATTGCGATAATGCTAGGGTCACACTCTCGTGCGAATGCGTAGCTCATCCACATGCTGCAAAGCAGCATTCGAGGCAACCTTCGTAGCAGCCAATGTAGCGCCAAAGAGGGTCACCCCGCCCCGATGCATCCGTGAGAAGTGCAAAATGTGCTTAACAAATCGCCACTTAGCGTCTCAGCCCGATTAGTCCCGATCCCAGGCCCATTGGCCCACAACCACGAGCCCACGGCTCACAACCCACGGTCCATGACCCACGACCCACTAGAACTTATGAGAGATTAATTAAAATAAAACATTTCTTGGCTTGCCGTTAGCAAGCCTCGAACAAAGGACATTTTAAAACACTAAAACTTTAACTTTTTACTAGACTACTAAGCATTTATGAAAAGTACTTGTAGTTTATATATATATATATATATATATATATAGTTATATATATAGTTTTAAAACTCACTTTGGAAAGCGGTTTTGACCAAAAAAATCCAACAATCCACCACAAGTTTTTAAACTAGTGTCGTGTATTGGTGTCGATGTTGTTTCAATCATTATGCATAAGGTAGATATTGCAAGGACTTGAATCCCCTTTAGACCAACTAAATAAAAGATAGATGCATGGTGTCGCAGAGATTTGCACCAACACATGTCTAAAATCTAGCGATTATACAAGATCAAAGTCATCTGTGGTAGTTTTAACTTTGAACCATACTGGTCTTTGCTTTGTACATTTATGGCCTTGTGCATATCCTGGTTTCTGCTAGGGCTCTAGGTATCTTTTCGTAAGACACCATAGGAGACGACCAAATCTCCATCCATGCATAGGTAAGTTCTTTAGGCATGTTTCCTATCAAACATACCACATCCGAAATGCTTTAAACTCATTAAGGCTTAAGAGTCATCCTCTTTCATGATAGGATTCTAGGTGAGTCCTTTAGGTGTGTTTCCTATCTAACACCCCATCTGAAATGCTTTGGACTCATTAAGGCTTAACAGTCAACCCTTTACATGATAGGATTATCGATGAGCTTTTTAGGCATGTTACTTATCCAACATCCCGCATCCGAAATGCTTTGGACCCATTAAGGGTTAACAGCCATCCTCTTTACCATAATAGAATTTTACTTGTAAATCTTACTTGATTTTTGATCCAATCATCTTGTCATTAGTAGCGTAAGCTTTGAACTAATAACTTGATGTAAATGGTAAGTATTTGTAAGACTCACCAAACTTTATAAATCTTACTTGACTTTTGAACCAATTATCTTATTATTAGTAGCATAGGCTTTGAACTAATAATTTGACAAACATAGTAAATATTAGTAAAACTCACAAAACTTTGAGACCCATTACAGCAGACGTCCTTTCGACTATGTCCTTTTTCAGACCTTTAGTTAAAGGATTAGTCACATTCTCTGAAGACCGGACGTCAATCACCAAGATGACTCCTTGGCAAATGAGTTCTCTCAAATAACCATGCTTCTGATGAATGGTCCGATTCTTTCCATTGAATAATGAGTTCGCTGCTACAGCACCCGTCGCCTGATTATCATAATAGATAGTAATTTCACCTTGAAATTCTGTCAATGGAAGGTCTCAGAGAATACAACTGAGCCACTCAGCTTCATTTCCTGTAGCACAGAGTGCGAAGAATTCAGATTTCATCGATGACTGTGCAATCATAGTTTGCTTCTTAGATTTCCACGAGATTACAGCTTCACCCATAGTGAAGACAAAACCTCTAGTAGGATCTACACTCATCTGGTTCTGAGCACCAGCTTGTATCTGAATAGCATTCGATTACAGCCGAATATCCAGTGTAGAATAGGCCCAGACTTGTAGTTACTTTCAAGTATCTCATCAATCTCTAGACAGCATCCCAATAAAGCTTTTCAGGATTACTTGTGAACCTACTAAGCATTCCTACAGCGAATTCTATATCTGGCCTTGTGCAGCTCATCATGTACATAAGACTTCTAATTATCTTTGAGTACCTTAGCTGCATTATTGGTCTTCCAGTGTTCGGTCGAAGCTTCTTATTGTAATCATACGACACTGATAGTTCTGGCAGGTCGTAGTAGCTATACTTTCTTAGCATGCTCTCGATATAATAAGATTGGGACAATCCAATATCCTCTTTATAGTATATGATTTTGATTCCAAGAATCACATTCGCAGTTCCTAGATCCTTTATGCTAAACTGTGTCGAGAGAAATTTCTTGGTAGATGTTACTATCTCCAAATCACTCCCGATGATAAGCATATCATCCACATAGAGGCAGATAACCACCACCTTTCCTTTAGCGACCTTGATGTATTGGCACTTGTCATATTCGCTGACTTGACACCATTGTTGTAAACAATCCCATAGAACTTCTCATGACAGAGTTTCGGTGCCTGCTTAAGTCCATATAGAGACTTAACAAGTTTATAAACTTTACCAGCTAGAGCATCAAGCCCTTCTGGTTTCTCTATGTAGATCTCTTCTGTGAGGTCTTCATTGAGAAATACAGTCTTCACATCCATCTAATGTATGACGAACCTTTTTATAGCCGCTCATGCGATAAGCACTCTGATGGTAGTGATCCTACAAACTGGTGCATAGATATCAAAGAAGTCTATTCCTTCTCTCTGAGAGAACCCTTTCGCCACCGGTCATACTTTGTACTTCTCAATAGTACCATCAGGACGAAGCTTCTTCTTGAAGATCCACTTACAACTGATAGGCTTAGCATCTTCAGGTACATCCACTAGTTCCCACATGTGATTTTGGATCAATGAATCCACCTCATCATCTATACCTTCTTTCCACAGGAGAGCGTTTGTTGACTACATTACTTTTTAGAAAGTCTGTGGGTCTCTTTCCACATTATAGGTGATGAAGTCATCTTCAAAATCTTTCTGTCTCCTGACACGATTGGAAGGTGGTTTAGTAACTCCTTCATCATTAACATTTTTAGTTTCTCGTGAAACTAGCTCCTCTGGTGTATCTGACATACTAGCATTCTCTGCTATATCTTTGAGCAATAAGCCTTTATTTTTGATAAACTTATTCTCAAAGAATTCTACATCCCGAGCTTCAATGGTGGAGTTAGTTCCAAGGTCCAAGAGCCTACAAGCATCGCTATCTTTAGTAAAGCCAAGAAATACACATTTGTTTGCCTTTGGTCCGAGCTTAGGCCTTCTGATATCTAAAACTCAAACATATGCGAGACACCCCCACACTAATGAGGATTACTATCAGTTTTAGAATAAGGTACTCTATTCAGAATTCAGTTTGTCATTAAAAAGCATCTTCCCAATAGCAGGTAGGTAGTCCAGATGTTATTAGCATGAAATTCACCATCTCGGTCAATGTACGATTCTTCCTTTCTGCAATTCCAATAGATTACGAAGAATACATAGTCGTAGTTTCAGCAATGATTCTATGCTCTTTAAAGTATGCTTCGATTCCTTAGATCAGTACTCTCCTCCTCTATTGCTCCTGAGTCTTTTCACCTGAAGTCCAAGCTGCTTCTCCACATGAGTTCGAAACTTGATAAACTTGCTGAAGGCTTCATCTTTAGATATTAGCAGGTAGACGTGGCATAAGCGAGAATGATCACTAATGAAGGTGACAAAATACTTCATGCCGCATCGAGTAACGAAGCTCTTGAAATGACAAGTATCTGAGTGAATCAGATCCAATTGGTTGGTGCTCCTTGTGACACTTGGAAATGACTTCCTTGTCAGCTTCACTTGCGCACAGACTTCACACTTCTCAGGTTTGTTACCCCCATATTTTGGAAGTAATCCTAATTTCTCCATGCTAGACAACTTTCTATGATTTATATGTCCTAGCCTATTATACCATAATACAGAGGAGTAAGCAGAAGAGTATACTTCATTTACAACTGATTTGGGTACAATAGTACTGATCTTATACATGCCATTAGTACGATATGTATTGCCAAAATATATTTTCTTAAATGATAACACAGTCTTTCCTCCTTAGAAATCTAACCTCATATCTGCATCACACAACAGACTTTCAGAGACTAAGTTTTTAGCAATTGAGGGGACATATTTCATATTTTTCAATGTGAGAGTCTTTCCTAAAGAGAGAGTCAGCACCACAGTCCCAGTTCCAAGATCAGGAAACATAAAATGATCAGCCATTGATATGTTCTCTTTGATAGCAACATAAGAAGAACAAATCTCTGTTGGAGCAGACATGACAGGTAGCACCTGTATCTAACCACCAACCTGAGACGTTGTTAGGAGTTATCACTTGAAAGAGCATAGCCACACAATTGTCAAGTTGATTAACAAAGTGTGTAGTTCTCTTCTTTGGTGCTTTGCAATCCTTGGCAATATGTCCTTGCTTCCCACAGTTGAAGCATTTGCCGCTCTTCTTAAAATCTTTTTTTTGAACATTCAGGTTCTTCAGATTATAGTTCTTCTTTTTGTTAAATGGCTTCTTCTTCTTTTTGAAAAAAGAATTAGTATTCTTCTCAGAGTTAGGCAGCCACCATGTTAGCAAACGCCTTCTGCTTAGCTAGGAGCTCATTTTTCGTGCGAGTCCGAATCTCATCCTTGATCCGAATGAACCTCTTCAAATTAGACACAGTCACATGTCTTTTCCTTCTTCGAATGTCCGTGGAGAATGATATCCAAGATAGAGAAAGCTTGTTGACAATTGTTCTAAAAATAAAGGTTTGACAAAGATTAATATTTTCATCCTTCAGCTTCATAACAAGCTTTTCGAGTTCTTTAACTTGAGGCAAAACCTCAGTGTCATCTTTGAATTTAAAGTCCAGAAATTTGTCAATAAGGTGAGACTTGGAAAGCTTCTCCTCATCTATGTATTACTCCTCCAGAGTATTCCAGATTTCCTTTACAGGGAGCTTGTTGGTGTAAGCATCTGCCAGATGATCAGCCAAGCAGTTAAGAAGATAACTCTTGTAGAAATAATCATCTTTAGCCCAAGAGGCTTCAGACTCAAAGTTTTCTTCAAAGTCAGGTTTCTCCTTAGAAACCATATAGTAGAGTTTCGGGAGTTCCATCCCGAAAATCATTTTCCGATGCCATGCATTAAAGTTGGATCTATCCAAATTCTCTAACTTAAGACAGTCCACTCCAAGAGTTCTCGCAATATCCATTATAGATCAAAAAAATTACTTTAAGATTGTTGTAAATTATGATTAAATTTGGAATGAAACAGAGAAATTTTGATGTGCTGTAATTTAAACTTTTTTAGTTCATTGTTGTGCGTATGTGAAACGCTGTGCTTAAAGCAATATTTGGCCTACTCTGGTGTAATGATCCTAAGGCCAAACTACTTTTAGGAACAGTAGTATAGTACTCTGGTGTGTGTCAACCCAGTACTGTTAAGATCTCATCGATCTATAAGACCTTTCGGTCAAGACAAAGATCTCCTCGATCTAAGAACCTTTCGGTTCAAAACCTTTCAGTTTCAGGGAAGTTCCTGCAGGCATAGTTTCGGCAGCAGCATCACAACAGCAACAACGTCAAGATATCCTCGATTTGACGTTTGTATTTTAAGTTCGCACCAAGAGCTGCCCAAGGGGCGCTATTTATAGGCCTCTGAGGCCAGCTCAAGAGTCACCCTCAATTAATGTGGCTGTTACAAAATCAATAGCAATTATGATTGTAACAACAATCAATTAAATTGATGTAAATGCTGTTGTAACTACTACATGTAGTAACTCTTGAATATGAGGCAATCATTGGACGCGTTACTACGAAACGTGAGGGTCGAGTCTCAGCAAATCAAACAAACATCGTATGTAGGACGAACCTCGTCAAACGGGCGACCTCGTCGAACGGGCGAACCTAGTCAAATAGGCGAACCTCGTCAAACAGGCAAACCTCGTCGAACAAGCCAACCTCGTCAAACAGGCGAATCTCGTCGAATGAGCGAACCTCATCAAATAGGAGAACCTCGTTTGATTGTGAGAACGCTAGGGTCACACCCTCGTGCGAATGCGTAGCTCGTCCACATGCTGCGAAGCAGCTTGCGAGGCAACCTTCGTGGTAGCCAACATTGCGCCAAATGGCACCACCTCTACCTGATGCATCCGTGTGAAGTACGCCTAACAAAGCGTCACTTAGCACTTCAGCCCGATTAGCCCCGATCCCCGGCCCATTGGCCCACAGTCTATGACCCACGACCCACGATCCACTAGAACTTATGAGGGATTAAATAAAATAAAGCACTTCTCGGCTTACCGTTGGCAAGCCTTGAATAGATGACCTTTTGAAACACTAAAACTTTAACTTTTCACTAGGCTACTAAGCATTTATGAAAAATACTTATAGTTAATATATATATAGTTTGAAAACTCATTTTGGAAAGCGGTTTTAACCAAAAAATGCAACATGATATAGTTCAAGTTACGTTACAGCTCTACTCTTTTTTTTGTGATTATTGTAGATGTTTCTTAGTTTTGCATCGCGCTTGACTAGCTTTCTCATTTACTGGCAATTTCTCGATCATATAAATTTGTCATAGACTAATTATTGGGATGATTTTCTTTGCATAGTATATATGATTTTCTTTCTTTAAAAAAGAGTTGAAAATCCACAAGCAACAAAATGATTAGTAACAACCATCTGAAACAAAAAAGGATAGATGAGAGTAATCTAAAAATTTCTCTCACCATTAAATGAGAAAGCAATAATCTAGAATTATATTCTCACACAAAGTACACGTAAGACACAAAATGCAGTAGGTTTTATTCAAGAACTATGAGTGTGACCACTTGCATTGGACTCTTCCAGTAATTTGTCCACTTCCCTATTTCGTGTGGGTGCAAGTGCAACCCTGTCATGATCTGGTGCGTACTCCTGCAAAACGTCAATGCATCATTCTCTTACCTCCCGTGCAAAATTTTAAGTGTAACTTTCGCAAAACCCCCCTTGAACTTTAGGTAATTTCACAAAAACCCCCTGAACTTTCTGAAAGTTTCCACCTAAATTCCGTTCTCGGGGTTTCTTTTTAGGGAAGGGGGGATAGAGGGAAATGAGAAAAGACTAACATGAAGGGGGGTTTTGTGAAACTTACACTTAATAAATCCTAGCCAATAATTCTTCTTTCAATCCAAGGAAAAAGTAAAAAATAAAGAAAGAGAGAGACTAAGAGAACAAGATATGCAAAATGGCTATTCCTCTTTTTTTATTTACCTCCATTTTGATGATGAGTTTCTCCGCAGTTTCTGCTGAGACAACAATGTGCCTTGCTGAGTCCTCAATGAAGCCTTCCTCCACACCTTGGTCAAATAGTGCCAACAAGTTGTTATAATATCCATCCACATTCAACAGCCCCACCTGCCCAAAGTTTTTATAACATCATATGAAGATAAAATATATTTTAAAAATGAAAAAAAACCAAAAGAAGTAAACAAACAATCTGCCAAATATGGAAAGAAAGTTTTGAAGGTACAACTCACAGGTTTCTCATGTATCCCAAGCTGAGCCCATGTTATCATCTCTAACAACTCCTCCATAGTTCCATACCCTCCTAAAGATTTTAGAAACTCAGAAAGAGTGTATTTTGTTTAGTTTACGGGCTGAGAACTCACCTGGAAGTGCAATGAATGCATCAGCATGTTTAGCCATTTCTGACTTCCTTTCGTGCATGTCAGAGACTATCTTCACTTCTCCAATGCTTCTCCCTGAAATCTGCACAACATCTGCTACTATAGTTTCTGATTTTGAAGTTGTTAGAGTATACTATCATAATCCTCAACCCTCACTATAAACGTCAATTTTTTATATACGGGAATGAGTCTTTAAGTTGGTGGGAGAGCAACTCAGGTTCAAATTCCACCCGTCACATATCTATAGTGAGTTAAAAGTTGTTGCTATATATGTATGCCACAGGGCGCTCAACCTGCGGGGGAATATTCGAGTATAAAATTATAACTCTCAATTCTCTCCGCAACTTTTGAATTTTGGTGCAGTAAAGGGGACTTGAACGGAAGAAATGTTGTAAAAAGTGCACTTATTTGAATTGCAGATAGAGAAGAGAGGAGAGATGCTGAATCTTGTTACCTCATGTGGCAGTAAAGCTTTAGGAATAACCCTGATGAGAGAAGAATTACTAATCATCAACTTGTGTTTAACCCTAGGAGTTTTTATGCTAACTATTCAGCTGGAGTAGATTATTATAGAGATCTTGGCTTACCCAAGAACATGGCATCCACCATCAAGAACTGTTTGGGATATCAACCCCATCAAACCTACACTCCCACCTCCATAAACAAGGTCTACTTTCCTCTGAACCTGATGGAAAACAAAATGACCCTAAGCTGATTCATGATGGTCTAATTGAGTCGATATTGTTGATTCGTTTATGTTTAAAAAAAAATTTCTTACCAGTACCTTTCCAAGCTCAAGAGTTGCATGGCTGAATGAAAGCTTGTTCCCTGGCTTGCTCCCGCAAAAGACACAAATCTTCTTGAACTTTCTTTTGCTTGCACTCCCTTCACTCTTCTGCTTGGCTTCTTCCATTTGAAAAGAAAGAAAACGGAGAAAGAAGGAGAGGAGTAATGCAATTATAGAAGGAGGAGAGTAATTAAATCCCTGTTACGAAACAGCGATGCACACACCTTCACTATTGAGTCTGCCCCTCTATCTCCTGAAACCTCCTTTTGTCTTCTTAAGTACTTGGTGTTGGAGATGAACCTATCAAGGACCATCTTTTATTTCCCCACTTAACCTTATGATTTTTCTTTCATGTGTCTTGAGAGAATAGTCCAAACCAATATCTTTCCTTTTATGCTATCCAGCCAATGCTATTTTACTGGATTTTCCTACTATAAAATCAACAATACTTTAGGCCCTGTTTGGCAAAGGGTTAATGAAGAGGGGTTAAAGAGAAGGATTAATGTACTTAGCCTATTTGATAA
This sequence comes from Asparagus kiusianus, assembly GCA_022839385.1. Taxonomy (NCBI): domain Eukaryota; kingdom Viridiplantae; phylum Streptophyta; class Magnoliopsida; order Asparagales; family Asparagaceae; genus Asparagus; species Asparagus kiusianus. Next base: position 678,827 of record BQKN01000121.1, on the reverse strand, counting down.
TCCGAATGACTAAATTATTAACCCGTTAAATAAGTTTTATTTTAGCCCTTATGATCAGTTTTAGTGTTTGGGAATAACAATGATTTTGACTATTTTCTTTATAATTAGAAGGGTTAACTCTTATTCCATCTAAATAGGAGTATTAGTAAACCCCTCATTTTGAGGGGTTAACTCATTTTAACCCCTCTAGAGGGGTTAACTTAACCCTTCTATATTTTTTATGTTTGGCAAATTATGGAGGGTTAACTCACTTTAACCCTTATATAGATTTGTTGTGTTTGGCAGGTTAAGAAGGGGTTAAGTCTCCTTAACCCATCACTTAACCCTTTGTCAAACGGTACCTTATGGATCAGAATGCTAGATAAATAAGAAACATGAAATGAGTGCTGTAGAATTAGAATAATACAATGGAAAAGTGGATACACACTAAGAGGTAGGATAATAAATGAGTGCATTTGTAGGGAGTTAAGAAGCTAGTGGATAAAATGAGAAAGAATTGGTTGAAAGAGTCAAGTCATTTTAACAGACCATTAAATGCATCAATTATTAGAAGTAATAGAATTATAGTTAACGGAGGTCCAAGAAAACTTGGTTAGAAGCTATTAATTAGGACATGATCGATAATGGTTAAATTAGTAGAAGAGATATAGCCCTCAACATAATCGAGTGGTAAGAGTAGGGTTAATATAATCGAACCTTAAAAATTTGGGATATAGAATTTTTCCTTGGTGTGTGTGTGTGTATATATATACCTTCGCTCTACGGATTGCCTTATCATCTCTGGCAATGACAGAGTACTCTCGGGGCCTTCATGTTTGTTGTCATTTCTATTGCTTTTTCCCTACTCATGTTGGTTGTCTTTGTCTGGTTTTATTACTTGGATCCAGTCGGTCACTGGTTTACTACTTACCAACCTCACGTTAAAGTTTAACTAAAGAGAAGAATTACCAGAATCAAATGGATTTCATTTAAGACTGTTTCATGACAAATGTTAATGATACCAAATATATCCCTTAATCATTTAACTTACTTATAATATATATGTTGGAGGTCTGTGACAATGTAGTAATCTGGTCATGCTTCCGTAGACTTTCTGATGATGTAGTCAATCATATATCAGTCTGTTTGAAAGAGAAGAGTTTCACTCTTTTAGATTCTTTTTTTATACCTTAATTGTTTGGCATAGATGCATGTTGTAGATAAAATATTACTCTTGATTGCAAGCAAAAAAGATTTGAATTGTGATTGCTTTCTCTATATATTTATAGCTAGTGCCTATCAGTAATTTTCTTTGTCTTTCAATTTGTTAATATAAAATGGTGCTCATTTATTTAATTAAAACTACTTAATTTATCGATATTAAAAGATGAAAGTTTCTATACGTCTTCAAATTGATATTACCTTCTTTGTCAATGCTCCATGTGATTACACATAACACGTGCATCCTTAATGAGGCCACTTAACGTTGCTCTTTAATTTGTAGATTTGTTATAACTTACATCTAATGTGGTTGATAAGACCACATAGAAACCATTAATCTTATTATAAATAATTGAGCCCCAGCTGTTGACAGGATTTTCTAAGATTCTCTCAAAATAAAAAAGGATGTTTTTCTTAGACAACCTAGGGGGTCTAGGCTTCTAGCTCACGAGTCACGGCATCCACGCAGATATTGCTTGTAAGCTGAAAAGAGATATGATGAAGATTTGCAATGTGATTCCTTTTCTCAATTTTTTACAATTGTTGATGATCGCTAGCACAGCTTTTTTTATTAGCAGCAATTACTATAAAAGCTAAATCATTTTAATTGGCGATCAATTTCTCCATTTTATATGTAATCCTGTAGAACCCCACACGGCCACGTCAGTGTCAATGATTGCTAATTTTTATTAGGAGATATTTATTAGGAGATATTAATTAATGAAGAATTTTTTCTATGATATATATGTCAGGATCTGAGAGGCAAGCCTTTTATCGGGGAGAGGCAAGCCTTTATTGGGGGTTGGGTTGGGTTGGGTTGGGTGTTTTGTGCTAGGTTTCATGTTTATGAGCCTATTGTCTAATCTAGTTTTGATGATTAACCAACAATTCCTAATGATATTTTCTAGTATTTGTGTTTTCCTCCGCCATGCATCTAGGTTGGTGGTTGGATGGAATTGAGCGTCGACGTTGATATTCATGGAGGTTGGTGGAAATTCGGAATGAAGCCATCGCAATTCAAGTCAATATATATCATCGCTTCATCCGCTACCAAGATCGAGCTAAATGAAGATCGTTTGTTTGGGTACAATAGTTTAGATTTTACTTTATGTGTTTATACTTAAAGCTCAAACCATACACGTGCACCTTTATCTTTGTGGACAAGTTTAGCCATATAAATATGAAACTAATAGATATATTTTTATACATACACATTTGTTTCATATTTATCGTATTATATGTCCATTTGGGAAGATAACGTGTTTGAAATAATTTCATCAAAATCAAGTGTTTAAAATTTTTATATTTTTGACGTTTCTGCAAAAATAATGAGTTTTCACAAATGAGAAATGCTTTTTTAAAAATTCCTTTTCTAACATGTTTATTTTTATATATATAAACATTTCTCCAAGTTTTACTATTTTTGGATTTGATTTGTTATTTTAATTTGAATTTAGAAAATTATTTCTAACATGTTTATTTATATATATATATATATAAATATTTCTCCAAGTTTTACTATTTTTGGATTTGATTTGTTAATTAATTTGAATTTAGAAAATTAGCTTTTTAAAATTCAGGTATCTATGAATAGTATTTTATGTCGACCGATCGGTTCCACCAGTCGACCGATCAGAACGAATTTTTTAGCATCTGTTTTTACAGACAGACCAGTCGACCGATTACATAAATTAGTCGACCGAGCACAGTGTTTTCAGTCGACTGATTTTTCTTCTCAATCGATCGATTCTGGTTGTTTGTGTTTATATATTATAACAGCTAGTTGATCAGTCGACCGATAAATCCAACCAGTCGACTGATCTGCCATTTTCATTGAAATGGATAGTTTTTGGCAGTTTTGCTTGAGAGACTATAAATAGCCCTCAAGACATTTTTTTTCAAAAAAAAAAGTTTTTAGAGAAGTTTTGAGCGGTTTGTTTCTAAGTATTTAAAAGTTTTCAAGTGTGTTTGTTTATGTGAAGAAATTTTCACAAAGAGAATATCTTAATTTTAGTTTTGAGGCGTCCATCCTCAAATCTTTATATCTCTTTGTTTTAGAGAAGTTTTTTTTCTAAACTCATCTTCTAACTAATTAATATTTTGATTCTCATATATTTATGCTAGATCTATTTGAGTTTATTTTTTGTTTTTACTCATTGTTTACACACACAACCACTTGGGTTTAAGTATTTCACATTTAGTATATTTGGGTTGTGAGAGTGTTACAATTGAGAGAGATTAATTTTGTTCTCATTTGTATTATAGAACAAATCATTTATTTACACTTATTATTGAAACACGCTGTAATACAAAAGAACACTTAGAGGATCGAGTGTTTGGTGAGAGACCAGGGTCAAATTCCAAGAGGAGTGAGTTGGTTGTAAAGCCTAGGGAGAGGTCGTAATTCCAAATACTTAAGTAAGGTGACACGGATAGTCCAACACTTAGAGGGGTGTGTCTTGTGGGATTGACAATCATGTGAATTGTAAAAGTTTTTGGTGAACTTTAAAAACCGATTGTGTAGATTTTTAAGATATTACTGGAGAATCTCCTTGATACAGGTGTATCTTCTCTTCGGAACTTAGCGATCCTCATGAGAGCTTGAGGATAGATGATTCTCATAACAACATGAGAATAGGGGTATAAAACAGTATAGTGGAACGTAGGGAGAAGCGTGGAACGAGACGATAAGCAGCAGATTCGAAGAATCCAGTTTTCAGCTCATGAGTCGACTCATACATGTACATGAGTCGACTCATCAGGTTGAGTCGACTCATGCTTGTTATTAGTTGACTCACGAAACCCAACCGTTTTGTCAAAAGTTTCTGACCAGTCGACTCATCAGTTTACGAATCGACCCATATGTCATGAGTCGACTCATCTAAGTTATAAGTCGACTCATCGCTGGTATTTGTGTTTGTCCAGTTTCGGACGAGTCGACTCATCTCAGTCATGAGTTGACGCATCGACGGTTTCCTAGTTTGGTTGGGTTTCTGCTCACACGAATTCCTGTTGGTTTTGGGCTTGGTTATTTACCAGATTGCCATCCATGTTTGTACACCTATATAAAGGATTGTTTTAGGGTTTCTAAGTAATTTTAGAATCTTAGATAATCTTAGATCATCATATAGATTTAAAGAGAAATTCTAATCATTATATTAGGCTTTAGAGAGAATTGAGAGGTTATTCTCGATTCTAGTGAGATTGTAAGGGAGAGATTGTAATCTTTTGTCCTTCATAATCTAGAGAAAGTATTTTTCTTCGTCATACTAAATTGTTCTTGTGTTTTAGTTGTCTTCTTCTCAACCCACCTTTTGGTAATTCCGCGACCAAAGAGTACTCGCACGGCGACTCGTATCAAGTTGGTATCAGAGCATCAGATTCGGTGAGGGGGCATCATGTGTATGGCCCTTACTTGATCCTAATACAAGAAGCTTAGCGAGATCCTTATTTTATTAGAAGGAGTCCAGGTTTTAAGGAAGGAGAAGATGGCTGAAGGAGACAATTCAGCGAGGATTGATGCATTGGAGAAGCAGATAGAGACGATCAAGACTACTCTTACTCAGCTCGTGGGTCTCATCAATGGAGGGTGTAGGCGTCTAAAAATGACTGAAAGTAGACGATGAACGTTGTTATCCGAGTCTATAAGGATTATCTATCGTCGACAAGCACATGAAGCAAAACGACGAACCAAGTGGCCCGCATGCGTCAATCAACGCGTGCGCGTCAATCAGCTCGCGTGCGTCAATCAGCTCGCGTGCATCAATCAACACGCACGCGTCAATCAACACGCATGCATCAATCAGTTTGTACGCATCGGTCAACATGCGTGCATCAATCAATATGCGCGCATATCAACCAACACGCGTGTTGACGGTCAATGCTGCAATGAAGCGTGCAAGTTAACAAGACGATCAAATATGCAAAACGGTGAAAAATACAAGTCCCGGAAGAACCGGAAAACATAAAAATCAGCAAAGCCAAAATCGCGCCGCGCGGTATGGACCAAACCGACCCGCGCCCGCACGGGTCGGAATGATCCGACCCGCGCAAGAGCGGGTCAGAATAATCCGACTCGCGCCGGCACGGGTCGGACTCAACCGACCCGCGTCGGCACGGGTCGGACGCAACCGACCCACGTGGCGTGGGTCGGATGCAACCGACCCACGTAAGCACGGGTCAGATTTGTCCTGCGCGTGCTGTTTCGACCCGGTACGGTTTTTGACGGTTTTTCTCCGTATTTGGTCGTTCCTGAGCATCCAAACTGATCTGATATCATCCCCTAACATGGTTAATCAGTTATTAACTAAAGATAAGGACGAATCATTCATTCTCATCCAAATAACCACTTTTGAAGTTTATAAATAGGAGCTCGGGTGCTTATTTCTCAAGAGGGGATTAATTATCAAGACGAGGAGGTGCTATCGGATTGAGGAGTTAAAGGAGCACGAATTTCAACAAGGGTTAACAGATCTTGGTGAGTTCTTCGGTATAAAGAAGGAGAGTTCGAGAGATCCGATGACCGTTTCTCCTATTTCCTTGAGATCAGGCTTGGTCTTGATCTCGAGAAGAGTTCTGATTTCTCTTAGTCGATCTCAGTGCTTCAAATCAAATACTTCCTCGACGAAGGTGAAGCTCTGCCAAATTTTTCCATCGACTGGATCTAGATCAAAGGCGGTCCACAGATATCAAAATCCCCAGCACAGGCAAAGATCCTACCCAAGCAGAAGAATGATAAACAATCTCTACGTTTGTTTGACGAGAGTTGTATTTTTTGTTTTCATTGTGTAAAAGTCTTATAAAATGACTATCTTTTTTTTTTCATTATAACGACTAAAGTTGTAATGAATACCGCAATGAATACAACAATTTTCGACGCAAACAAACTAGCGACCACAATGGGAGCCAACAGCTTCTCTGTCGGAGCTGTCGTGTTGCAACCTCGAATCTGCATCCCGGTTGAAGAAGTGGTCAAATACGAGTTCGACTAACTAAAGTTTAAGGAGTATCTGTCATCCTCCTCCTCCAGATCCTCCGTCTCTCGCAAGCGAAGGAAGATCTATGCCCCCGTTGCTGTGGTAGCTGAACCTTGCAACACCCTTCCGGCCTCCAACGAGTCCGGAGCTGCAGATCTAAACTACTCCTCAATCAAGGAGTTGAGTACAGAAGGCACGCCCACTTTATCGAAGAGAGCTCGCCAAAGGCAGCGCCAACGCCTTGCGCGCTAACTCGTTAGGGCTTTGGAGTCAATTGACGAGATCCGTTACGAGGTGGATCTGAAAATTAGGCAACGCCAAGTACCCTAATAGTGGATAAATGCCCTCTCCTCCAAATCATCAACAAGTGAATGAGTACAATTCAAAAGGACCCGTTCAACTCTTGAGGAGCGGATCAAAAAGCACCACGCACTGCTTGCGTACGCGCGAATTCTTGCGCAAGAGGCAAAAAAGTTGCAGAGGGAAGAAGTGGGGAAGAAGCTAAAAAAACTACACCAAGATTAGAGGCCAAAGTCTAAGATGGCGGGCAAAAAGATCGAAAAACACGGGTCACTCAAATCCGACCTGCCAATTTGCAGGTCACTCCAATCCGACCCGCCAAATCGCGAGTCACTTGCATCCGACCCTCCACTTTACGGCTCACCCGGATCCGACCCTCCGACTCGCAGGTCACCCAAATCTGACCCGCGCCAAAGTCAAGGTAGAAGATGTTGTGCACCTGTTTCGTCGATCCCTTTGAGTTCTACATCTCCGGTGGAGCCCTGCGGCAGTGTAGACTTGTCCCGTTTCAACATGAGGATGGCGGATCATCTGGGTCCTTTGCATAAGGATCAAGACAATGTTGCGATCAAAGAACGCTTGGGTTGGGTGACTGAATCCCGAGCAATTACTCAAGTTGGGGGTCACACATAGAAAACTTCTGTAATTGACCACATCGGACGACGAATTAAACTCTAAGAGCCCATCAAGAGTTCATGATCACAAATACGTGACTCTAAATGTGTGACTCTAGAGAACGCTAATAAAGCGGCAAACCCCCTGAAAGAAACGTATTCATATGATGATGACAACGTTATACCAGGGGAGTCATGTCAACACACGATAGGTTGCTCTGGTCATCTGACTGATGAGTTGTACTATCGCGCTGGGGGTATGAACAAATATCGTAAGAGAAGTACCCGGGAAGCGAACCCTCACTGTCTGTGCGCTAAGATTATCAGGGCAGTATTATCGGTGTGTAGCTACCCTAAGACCGCTTTACAGAGGGTCTCGGTATTCGAGAGGATCTCTAACAGAGCGACTAAGCCCAAGCCAAAACGTTTCCCCGAGAAACAGTCGGCCATTAAAGGTGACGAACTTCCGAAAGTCACAATAAATATGACTGATAAAGGAAAGTCGGTTCGACCTTCTAGCTCTGACCCGCTTGTATCACATCGTCTAACCCGGTTACGATCAGGAACTATTATACAAAGAGATTATCAGAGAATGCAGAGAGGATTATCCTCGGATGACGAAGCGTCAGATGCCAACTCTGCAGTCGCTTCTGACAATACGGTATCCAGCCCTGGTCAACCCCACGAAGCATTCATGATCAATACCGAGCAAATAGCCAAAATGGTTAAGGATGCCTTAGCCAGACAAAAAGAGAACTTTAAGTTCGAAATGGAAACGGCTATGCAGCGGATGAGGGAAGAACATGACCAACAAATTTGGGCTTTGTCCAATCAAATTGGCGAATCCAACCGTTGCAACACTGCTTACAAAGCAGGTAATGATTCAGATATGGATGAACGCCTCAATACTAAGAACCCTCCCGTTGATCAGAACACTGGGGGTGGTCCTATTGAAGAAAATATTACCGGGGGTGGTCCTGCCAATGATGACAACACCGGGGTGGCCGCGTTATTCCTCTTTCAAATCTTCCAAGCCCTGATACGAGTGAGGATGAGAAAATGAAAGATCTCGAGAGTAAAATCAACGCTCTGATGTCTGCTCAAGAGGTGAAAAGGACCGGCATTCCGTGTCCTTATCCAAGGGAGTGGGATTCAATAGCATACCCGGCGAAGTTCAACTTGATCAACTTCATGCCGTTTGACGGTAAGGGTTCACCCATGCAACATCTGATCTACTTCAAGTCCCACTTGGGTATGATCTCTAGCAATGAAGCCTTAATGGTTCGGTCATTCGTTGGCACCCTTCGTGGGCCCGCCTTCGATTGGTACCGCCGTCTTAAGTCCGAAAGTATTAATAATTGGGACGACCTGGAGAGTCTATTCCTCGCTCATTTCTTTGATGATGACGCTGAGGTGTCAATCAGGACACTCTTTAATGAGAAACAAGAAGACGACGAGACGGTCGACGACTTCGTCAAACGCTTTCGGAATAAGTCAATGAACTGCCGAGATCCGATCACAGAGGACTTCATCCTTCAAACCTATCATAACAACCTATCTATTGAGATATTGGAAGTTATGGGAGTAGTACCATCCAACAACTGGAAAGAGTTGAAGGTGCACGGAAAGCGGGCCAAACGTTTCCTCAAAAGAAAGAAAACCAAAAAAAGCCAACCGACGGTTAACATTCCGAACTCAAACTTCGCCTCTCGTGGTAAGAGCAAGGCACCTGCAGCAGCTGTTGACACTAATCAGATGTCACAACGATAATCCCGGAGACAGCGAAACACTTCGGATTCAAGACTCCAAAAAGAGTACTCTTTCAAGGACGAAGACGTTCCAGCCATCTTCGAATCCCTCCTTGAGAATAACAAGATCAAGCTACCACCTATCACAAATCAGGAGAAAGCTGATAACACTACGGATCCAAAGTACTGTGCATACCATAGGAGGGTCCTTCATCCCACTAATGATTGCTTTGCTCTCAAGAATAGCATCCAAACCTCCGACACTCCGACAAGTATACGAGTATAAACTGTTTCTTAATACTCCAATAGGTATATGAGTCTAAACTGTTTCCTACCGTTGACGAGAAGTTCCTAAAGAATTTTTATATGTAATATTCTTAAGGATAACCCGGTCATGTAACTGAGTGCAAAGTCAGACCTAGTTCCACAAAGGAAGCTGGGGGTGGATGATTCATGTAACGGGAAGTTCCCGGAAGAATGCTACATGTAATTTTCTTAGGGATAACCCGATTATTATAAACAAAGTGATAAACACTAAACCCCCACCGTGATTTCCGAACACTCTCTTGCTAAGCCGAGATTCGATCACTTCGTTGGATCAATCTTCCCTCACAAAACTCTCATTGGTGTTTGACAACTTACAATCTTCCACCATAAAATCCCTCACTGATCAAATTAATTGACAGTGGGACTACCAAAATTCCTTTCGTTTAAATCCACTCAAACTCCCGCTACGTCTGTGCACTCAACATTCTCATTGTTAGAGTCCGGACTTAGTGTTTAGAATTTTAATCTCCTGATCATTGACGATTATCAAACCCTTCTGTGTTAAGTATTTGTCACTTAACACCAGGAACCCCCTCTAAGTGGTTTGTACAAGTCAACACTCCCACTATGATTTGTACTCCCACTCCCATTGTCTACCTAGTCAAACCTTCCTACAGTTAGGGCCACAACCAAAATCCCCTCTCGATTCCTCCAATGAACGAGTGGCCCACAAATCGATCGATTAAACATTCCTACAGTTAGGATCATCTCAAACCTCCCACTCGGTCAAACCTTCCTACAGTTAGGACCAAAACTAAAATCCCCTTTCGATTCCTCCAATGAACGAGAGGTCCACTTTCAAATCGAGTGATCAAACCTTCCTACAATTAGGATCACCTCAAACTCCCGCTTGGTCAAACCTTCCTACAGTTAGGGCCAAAATCACAATTCACTCTCGATAAACGAGAAACCCACCTTTAGTTCGATAATCAAACCTTCCGACAGTTGGGATTATTCGAATCTTTTTGATTCTCGGAGTGGAGATCCTACTCTTAGTTTTACCTTACCAAATTATTGAAGTGGAGATCCCACTTTGAGTTTCCTTTTGTGACTGGAGATAGAATATAAAATTCTTCTTCTTCAGCTTTGGGAGATAGAATATAAAATTCTTCCTCTCCCGCATCGGGTTCGTCTTTGCCCCAGGAGAAGACACCACTTTTTTTAAACTCCTAAAATCTGTGCTTCACACGTACGGGGAATTTTATCCTGAATATTGAGTAGGGATAAGTCAACGCCTAACACGCGTTGCCGGTTAGTTCTTAACCGTAAAAAAAAGAATAAAAGCCCACATATTCAATATTGTGGCAGGTTGTTATTAATAACACCAAAATCCGTGCTTCACACGTACGAGAAATTTTATCCCGAATCTTAAGTAGGGATAAGTCAACGCCTAACACGCATTGCCGGTCAGTATTTTACCGTAAAAAGGATAAAAGCCCACATATTCGACATTGTGGAAGGTTGTTATTAATAACACCAAAATCCGTATTTCACATGTACGGGGAATTTTATCCCGAATCCTGAGTAGGGATAAGTCAACGCCTAACACGCGTTGTCGGTCAGTCTTTTACCGTAAAAAGAACAAAAGCCCACATATTCAACATTGTGGCAGGTTGTTATTCATAACAACAAAATCCGTACTTTATACGTACGGGGAATTTTTTTCCCGAATCCTAAGTAGTGATAAGTCAGCACCTAACACGCGTTGCCGGTTAGTCTTTAGCCGTAAAAAGGACAAAAGCCCACATATTCGAGATTGTGGCAGGTTGTTATTAATAACACCATAATCCGTGCCTTACACTTGTGGGGAATTTTATCCCGAATCCTAAGCAGAGATAAGTTAACGCCGAATACGCATTGCCGGTTTAGTCTTTTACCGTTTGAAGAAGACACCAGAATTCAAGTCTGGGGTATTTTATCCCGAAACCTAAGTAGGGATAAGTCAGCACTTAACACGCGTTGCCGGGTAGTCTATTCCCGTGAGAAAGACAAAGTCTACGTATTCAATATCGTAGCACTAAAAGAGTTAACTCTTTTAGTACAACGTCACATGCGGAACGGACTTAAACAATCCGTATGCAAGCCCGATTCAAACGGTAATCGGTAAAGGCACGTCAAATCCGTTGAAGGCTGAGGATTTGCCAAAAAACCTGAGTCAGCGTCTAACACGCGTTGCCGGGTAGTCTATTCCCATGAGAAAGACGAAGTCTATGTATTCAATGTCGTAGCACTAAAAGAGTTAACTCTTTTAGCACAACGTCATGTGCAGAACGGATTTAAATAATTTACATGCTAGTCCGACTCAAATGGTAGTCGGTAAAGGCTAATCAAACCCGTTAATGGCTGAGAATTTGCCAAAAATTCTATAAACGTGAGTCATTAACACACCAGCTCCGATAGTTGGTCTCGTGACTCGAACATCCAACAACATCAAGATAAGATCCACACATGCAGATGAATTAAGTTTAACAGTTGGTCCTGCAGCTCTAACATTTGGGACCGCCACGCTGCAATGCCTTAAGAGCTTAAACTATGTAAACTCCAGCAAACATACGAGTATAAACTGTGTTAACGCCAGTCAACGCGTTACAGTAAAGATCGATGCCGGTCAACGCATCAACAATCTCGCCAAAATAAGGCAAACGATGATTTCAGGGAGTTCAATCGGATTCAGATATGAATTTCTAACGAAGATGATCAATTCAAAGTCAACTCAATGGCACGAGCTAATTTCAGAAACTTACACACCACTCTCAGTTCAAGAATTCGACAACGGTCAGACGATAAACGCGGCACTAGAAGAACTTCATTTAGTCGACGAAACAATGAATAGATTGAAGGCTGAAGAAGTTAAGAATTGAGGTAGTTCAAGGTCACTCCACGAAATTAAGGAGATGGCATATCTTATCCAAAGCATTCCTGACTCCTCTATAAAAGAATGAGTCTGAAATACTTTAGAGGGGGTATCTGTAGGCGTCTAAAAATACCTATGGGTGCCCGCACACAGCTCAAGATGGAGAGAAGATGATGAACGTCGTTATCCGAGTCTAAAAGGATTATCTATCGTCGACAAGCGCATGAAGCAAAACGACGAACCAAGTAGCCCGCTGTTCGCGGTGAAAATCGAGTCTTTCTTCATTGTTGATTCCATTGCTACTTAGTTAACAAGTTTTTGAGTTACAAAGATCCGGTCTTTGTATAAGATCCGGTTATAATGAAAATCGAAGAAAAATAAAAAAAGATTACAACTTTCTCCTTTTGCCGAACAAATCACGAGCTCCTGTTTTGCGGTCGCTCGCTTGCGTGGGTTGTTTGCCTGCGCCGGGGTTTATCCGTGGACCATCGCGAGATCTAGATCCGATCGGATCTACGTAGTACGGCGGGTATTATTTCACGAAGGAAATAATAGCCGGGGGGGATTATTTCACCAAGGAAATAATCGCCCAAATCTCGGGATCAAAGACCAAGCTTTGATCCGGAGTATGCCTGCGTAGATCTGAGATCTGATTTGAGATCTGGTTCCTCTCGAACTTTTGCCTTATTTGGCGTTGACGATCGTCGAGCACCGGATCTGGATGAACAAGTCTTCAAAGTCCCAAAGCTTGAACCTTTTTTAGATCTGAGCTTCGAATCCTGCAGAGCTTCGCCTCCAAAAAATCCAACCCTTGAACAAATGAACCAAGCCCTCTATTTATAGCCTCTCTTCACTGTGCCCACGCACAGGTGGCCGACACGCCTAGCCACCTTGAGGTGGCTAGGCTGTCGAGCCACCTCAAGGTGGCTCGGTTTCGGCCGAGCCCCCTTAGGCGTTGTTTTTCGTCGTTTTCCGTTTTCGGTTCTGTCCGTGATTTGGTTGTGTGGTTGATTGGTTCGGACTCGATTCGTTGACCTGATTTGGTAGTAAATCTGGTTCCTGATTTGGTAGTAAATCCACCTCTGAGTTCGAGTCCGAAACTGATCTTGATTCGATCGTGATTCGTCCGAGTCCGCTCTTGGTTGGATGACTCGTTGATTCCTCAACCCGTTGGCTTGATTCCGCATGCGAGTGGATTCATTCCGTTGTTTTGCGTGCGGTTCGTCAGCTTCGTAGCCTCGTTAGTACGCTTCGGTGTTGCGGGCTAACGGTCGTGTTTGGATACGTCGCCCGATGATCGGTTTGTCGAATCAGCATCGTCGAGCTGTGTTAAGGGACCTATAGGCAGTTTTATACGCCTACAGATACCCCCTCCAAAGTATTTCAGCCTCGTTCTTTTATAGAAGAGTTTGGAATACTTTGGATATGATTGTCCTGTCCTTCAATAGGTAACGACGAGATATTTGGAATGGCTTCTATTCTTGATTCCTTCAGTCCTCCAGGCTATTCGGTGTTTTGTCGAATATCTGTAAGGGTTCCAGTACTACATTTTTGTCTGACCGTCTGTCGGAATTTTGAACTTGAAGTCGATTCTTGATTTCTTGACTCTTTAGCTCGAGTTCGCTGTTTCAACACAGAACTAACCATCGGTTGTCGGCGTTGAATCTTCATTTACAACGCGTTGTCCGGCGTTTGAGCTTCCTAGTGACGCGTTGTCCGGCATCCAGGCTTCATTACAACGCGTTGTCCGGCGTTCGAGCTTCCTTGTGACGCGTTGTCCGGCGTTCGACACAGTTTATACTCGTACGTCTACTGGAGTATACACAGTTTAAGCTCTTAAGGTATTGGAGCGTGGCAGATACTTGAGTCACGAGACCAATTTATAAAATTGATGCGTCGACGACTTGTATTTATAGAATTTTTGGCAAATTCTCAGCCATCAACGGATTTGATGAGCCTTTACCGACTACCGTTTGAGTCGGGCTAGCATGCGGATTGTTTAAGCCCGTTCCGCAAGTGACGTTAAGCTAAGAGAGTTAACCCTTTTAGTGCTACGATATTGAATACATAGACTTTGTCTTTCTCCTGTGAAAAGACTAAACAGCAACGTGTATGAGACGTTGACTTAGGATTTTTGGCAAATCCCCAGCCTTCAACGGATTTGACGTGCTCTTACCGACTACCGTTTGAGTCGGGCTTACATGCGGATTGTCTTAGTCCGTTCCGCATGTGACGTTGTGCTAAAGGAATGGACTCCCTTAGACTTTGTGCTATGATGTTGAATACATAGGCTTTACCATTTGTTACGGGAATAGGCTACCCGGCGACGCGTGTTAGGCGTTGACTTTAGGATTTTTGGCTAACCCCCAGCCTTCAACGGATTTGATTAGCATTTACCGACTACCGTTTGAATCGGGCTAGCATGCGGATTGTCTAAATCCGTTCCGCATGTAACGTTGTGCTAAGAGAGTAAATTCTCTGAGACTTTGTGCTATGATGTCGCATACATAGACTTCGCCATTGTTACGGGAATAGGCTACCCGGCAACGTGTATTAGACGCTGACTTATCCCTACTTAGGCTTCGGGTTAAGATACCCCAGAATCGAACTCTGGTGTCTTTTTCTTCGGAGAAAGACTAAATCGGCGGCGCGTGTTAGGCGTCGGCATATCCCTTCTTAGGATTCAGGATGAAATTCCCCATGCGTGTAAGGCATAGATTTTGGCGTTATTAATAACAACCTGCCACAATGTTGAATATGTGGGCGAGTGTTCTTTTTAACGGTTAAGAACTAACCGGCAGCACGTGTTAAGCGCAGATTTATCCCTGCTTAGGTTTCAGGATAAAATACCCCAGAATCGAACTCTGGTGTCTTCTTCTACGGAGAAAGACTAAACCGGCAGCGCGTGTTAGGCGCAAACTTATCCCTGCTTAGGATTCGGGATAAACTTCCTAGGATGAATCCTAAATTCTTGAAAAAGGATTGGTGTGGGAAGGAAGAATTTTATATTCTATTCCCCAAACAAGGAAGAAAGAATTTTATATTCTGTTCCTTGATTCTGGAAAGGAAGAATTTTATATTCTATTTCCAGTGCAAGAAAGAAACTAGAAGTGGGATCTCCACTCCGAGAATCAGGAATATCTAAATAAGCTTACCTTTTATAGGATTGGTTATCTAGATGAGTTTTTCGTTTATCAAAATGAGGTTTCAACTCTGGTTATAACCATGAAGAGGTTTAACCAAAGAGAAAGGAGGGGAGTTCTTTTGTTTATCGAAAGGAGACTCTGAATTGAAAGTGGACCTCTTGTTCGTGGAAAGAATCAAGAGGGGAAATTTTTGGTGGTTTGAAAGACAATTTTGGTGGACTCACTGTCAATTGAAATTGATCAGTGAGGGATTTTGGTGGTAGAAAAACAATTTCGGGTTATCCTCTAGAATACTAAGTGGAATATTCTTCGAGGAACTTCCCGATAAATGGGTTATCCGGAGTGTACTAGGGATAGTACTTTTTCAGGAACTTCCCGTTTATTGGTATTAATTGCCTGACGCTTTCTAGAGAAACGAGGCGATATGCACCGTTTGAGTAGACTGTGTCTATCACAAACGGTCCTTCCCATTTGGGTTCGAACTTACCCTTCTTCTTGGAGTTGAGGATTATCGGTCGGCGAGCAGCGAGGATCAGATCTCCTTCCTTGAAGCTTCTTTGACGGACCCTTTTGTCAAAAGCCCTAGATATTCTGGCTTGATAAAACTCAATGTGTTGTTTAGCTTCCAAGCGCCTTTCATCTAACATTTCGAGTTCTTCGAGATGTTTTTGATGTTGCTCTTCAGTCGTCATCTCAGTTGCGAGAGCGATCCGAAGGGATAGGATTTGAATCTCCAAAGGCAGCACAGCTTCACATCCGTATACCAACGAATATGGGGTGGCTCCTGTAGGTGTGCGTACAGTGGTACGATAAGCCCAGAGTGCTTTGCCAAGTTTATCGTCCCAATCTCGTTTATTAGTCTTCACGAGCTTTGACAGGATCTTGATGATCGTCTTGTTAAAAACCTCAGCTAATCCGTTCGCAGCGGGATAATAAGCTGTCGACGAAACATCTTGGATCTTGAATTTGTCACAGAACCTGATGAAGGCGTTGCTTATGAACTGAGGACCGTTGTCATGAATGATCCGTCTTGGCACGCCGTGTCGGTATATGACATGATGCTTGATGAAGTTGATGACGTTGTTCGTCTTCACTTCTTTAAGAGGAATTGCTTCAGCCCACTTTGAAAAGTAATCCGTGATCGCGAGAATAAATCGGTCACCTTTGACTGAAGGGTGAAAAATAGGACCAACTATGTCCATACCCCATGTCTCAAACGGCCAGGATGTGGTTGACTTGTGTAACCGCTCCGGTGGTTGGTGCATATAATTTGCATGCACTTGACAGGCGGGACATCCTCGTGCGTATTCGATCGCGTCACGTACCATTGTTGGCCAAAAATATCCCATTCTTTTGATTCGATCATACAGCTTGGGACCAGGCTGATGCGCACCGCATTCTCCTTCGTGTGCTTCCTTAAGAACTTATTCTGCTTCTTCGTTCGAAAGGCATCGGAGTAGCAAGTCATCATACCCTCGACGGTATAATGTACGGGTCTCGGTATTATAGAAGAACCTTGGTGCTCTTCGGCGGATCGATTCTCTTTCTTTTACATCCTCTGGCAGAATACCATATTGGACGTAGTCAATGATAGGAAAACGCCAATCTCGGGACTCAGACCCGATTTGAGTTGAGTTCACCTCCTTGGCGTTTACGTTTCTATCATCTTCCTCTTTGATATCCATATCGTATATGGGTATGCAAAGTTGATGTGATCTTACTGTGACTAGCAGTTCAGTTTCGGGTGGCTGCGCGAGTGATATTGCTAGTGCCGCCAGTGCATCCGCATAAGCGTTCTAGAGACGAGAGATGTATTCAATAAAGAATTCTTCGAAAGAATCTACCATTTTGATGGCCTCTTGGTGGTACGGGATCAGGTCTTGGTTCCTGACTTCATACTCTCCATGGACTTGATTAACGATCAATTGAGAATCCCCGAAAGCTTCGAGATACTCGACCCCCAGCTCCTTGGCGAAACTGAATCCAATGAGGAGCACGTTGTACTTGGCTACGTTATTGGAACATGGATCTGTCAGTGAATAAGCCCGAGGCATTACATGCTTCCCCGGGGAAACTAAGACGACTCCAACTCCGGAGGAGACTTTAGGACATCCGGGGGTTACTGCCTTATTAACTGCTCTCGAAGCACCATCAAAGTATAATTGCCATACTTGTTGATGCGACGTGGTGTTAACCTCGTGGGTTTCATCCGGCAAGTCATCATATACTTCTGCCGTATCTGTTGTCGGGCTTGCCGCCAAAAGATCACAAATCGCTTGTCCTTTGACCAACTTCTGCTGTTTGAAGTGCAAGCCATACTGGGACAAGAGAAGGGCCTATTTTGCTAACCGCCAATTCATCGAACCCGGTTGCGTCATAAATACCCGTACCGGATTAACGTTGGAGATAACGTAAATCGTCTGTCCGACCAAGTAATGCCGCATCTTTTGTACCGCGAATACCAATGCGAGACATTCTTTCTCAATCATCGGATATCGGGACTCGGCGCCTACCAAAGTTCGACTTAAGTAATAAACCGCCTGTTCGTGACCATTATCATCGTCTTGTGCTAATAAAGCACTTATCGAATGGTTCATCGCCTTGATATAAATCAAGAACGGTTTACCTGATTTTGGTGCGACAAGAACAGGAGGGTTCGTCAAATATGTCTTGATATCTTTGAGCGCTTTTTGGTAGGCGTCGTCCCAAATAAATGACACGCCTTTCTTGTTTAGCTTAGAGAAAGGTTGGCACTTCCCAGAGAGATTTGAGATGAACCGCCGGATGTAAGCTAAACGCCCTTGCAATCCTCTGAGTTCCCTTAGATTCCTCGGGGGCTGCAATTCATGTATCGCCTTCACTTTGTCAGGGTCAATATGTATATCTTTAGTGGTGACGACGAATCCAAGGAATTTTCCGCTGGACATTCCAAGGAAGGATTTGGTGGGGTTCATTTTTAATTGATGACTCCGCATGAGATCGAACATCGTCTTCAAGTCCTTGATGTGATCTCCTTTGCTGCGGCTTTTTACAACCAAATCATCAACGTAGCACTCGACCGTTTTCCTGAGGTGCTTTTGGAAAATCTTAGTCATTGCTCGTTGGTATGTGGCGCCCGCATTCTTTAGACCGAAATGCATCACTGTGTAGCAGAAGACACCGAGGGGCGTTCTGAACGCTGTATGCTTCTCATCATCCGGGTGCATCTTGATCTGGTTATACCCTGAAAAGCCATCCATGAAGGACATCCTCTCAAATCCACACGTATTGTCGATGATAACATCCGTGATTGGGGGGGAAAGTCGTCTTTCGGACATGCCGTGTTCAGGTCCCTGAAGTCGATGCATATCCTGATCTTACCATTTTTCTTCATGACTGGGACAATATTAGCTAGCCAGTCTGGATGCTGCTCCTCTCGGATAAATCCTGAGTCGATCAATTTCTTAACCTCCGCCTCAATAGCTTCCATAATCTGCGGACGAAACCGTCTCTACTGTTGTTTGACAGGTTTGGCATCCGACTTGATATCGAGGCGGTGCACCGCTACATTGGGGTCAAGCCCTGGCATGTCCTCATAGTTCCAAGCGAAGACGTCGATATATTCCTTAATGAGAGCAATTAATTCCTCCTTCTCATCTGGGGGAAGACTATCGCTGATGAATATGGGCTTTGGGTTGGCTTCATCACCCATATTAATTTGGACTATTTTATCCTCGGTAGGGGGTTCCCTCTGTTCAAACCTATCGCCGTACTGCATGTTTAGGTGATGAACCCATGGGTCTTCCCACGTTGGCATTTGATTGTCGTCCTCCATCGTAGATGGATCAGCTGTAGTCATGTTCGACATTAGGGTTTTGAATACTTCCCCCAAACTTGTATCAGAGTCCTATTCTGAGGGATCTGACGAGTACCCATCCTTAGCTTTGTTAGCAATTTGATCGATAATTTGCCAACCACATTCATCATCAAACGAGGAAACGTAGCCTAAGCCTCTTTGGTGACGGTAATAATCATCCGGTTTCCCTTTTGGTACATATGCCGCTTTGACTGGGATACGGGAACCTCGATCGAAGTATAAACCTTCTCCGAGTGTGAAATCATATCCCTGTTTTTCTATGAGCTTGCGCGCTTCCAGACTATACTTAGATAAATGCAGACCAGATTTGTCATCATCCTCATCTTCTCTTAGGAAATGATCTGGCAACGGAAAATTCTCTCCTTTACCGTAAATCACTTCTTTTTCGCCTCCTATTTTGGCAGGAACGATCAGGGTTGTTCCGAAAGAATGCTGGAGGTGTTTCTTGATTACATAAGATGATCGGATCGGCGTACATAAATCAGGCTTATCGTCTAATCCTTTTATCGCATCATCAAGAGACAATGAGTACTCTAAATCATCTTTTATTTCAATATCGGTAAGTTACCAGTTACAACTGCCATCTGACGATTGTTCATCGTCAAGATTGATTACAAAGGGTACAATGTCATTTAAAACAAAACCACTATTGTAATCGAATCCGGCTTCGGAATCAGCTTCTTCTCCGCTGTCCGTGCCCTGGACCGATGGTTCAGTATCGGATTCGTTACCATAAAGGAGAGAATCAGTGAAATAATTCTCAAACCCTTTAAATGGTTGCTTATCCGCGACCACCGTCCTGACCCTTCCTTCAGTGTCGACATATTTCAGACACTGATGTAGGGTGGAAGGAACTATAACATTACTATGGATCCAAGGCCGACCCAGTAGTAAGTTATATGATGTCTCAGCATCAATCACGTAACACGTGACCTCCGTCTTCAGATCACCCATTTGGCACTTTATCCGGATCTTCCCCAAAGGTCTTGACCCGCTGGTATTGAATCCGTAAATGACTGTGCCTGTAGACGCCAATTTGCTGACTGGAATGTCGAGGCTATGCATTAAGCGAAGCGGCATAATGTTCACAGCGGAACCCGGATCCACTTAGATTCGGTTGACTTCGCTGGAGCCAATGTACCCGATGAAGTATAGGGGCTGATCATGGTTCGAATTCTTCGTCTGCATACCCTCTTTGGTGAAGGTGATGCAGGGAAGGTTCTTGGCCGCTACATTGCATTGCTGAACTGACGGTTCTGGCTCTTCCGGTACCGGCTTGATCCGAGTGATGAATGCTTCAGAATCAGCCAAGGCTTCTCGTAAGGCTTCCCTAGTCTCCTTAGACAACCGCAACAACTCATACAGCGTTATCCGTGCCGGAATATTGGCTAATTGAGCCATGATATCGAAAATACGCGGAGTTTTTGAGCTTTCCGGTTTATCTCTTCCAATCGGACGATTGAAATGAGACTGCTTCGGATTCTGAACCTCCTGGGGTTCTTTTTCTTTCTGCTTATCCACCGGCTGTCGTCGAGCCTCTTCAACCGGTTTAGGAGCTGCAATCACCCCCAGCTCTGTTAGAGTCTTGGCTGGTCCCCGTTTAGTCACCCCCAGCTTAGCTACTTGATCATTATGTGAAGGATAGTTGAAGTGATACTCGTTTCCGCTTCTAGTGGCAAAGACTTCTTATTCTTCTTCAGAGAGCGGGAAGGTAGGAGCTTCATCGCCATCCTCTTCGAAGATTGTGGAAGTAGCGTTGCAGGCCTTGCCTTTACCCTTTCTTTTCGAGGACGTCGCCCACTGCTCATCTTCAATGAGATCCGGATGAACCCAGAGGATTTCGCTATTCGGGGCTGTGTGTGGCACAAGTCCCTTTTGGCGCTGTCCATGTGGGTCATCATTCACCGTCTTCATCCCCACTTTGGTGACGCGTTTCGGCTCGAACCATGTCGTGGGCACCGACCCAAAGCTGATTGACACCGCGTTCGCTCCTACATTCTTGGCAGGCTTCGGGGTTATGACGCCCACGTCAATTAGTGCCTGGATCTTGTCCTTGAGGTGGAAGCATGACCTCGTAGGGTGATGGACCGCTCTATGGTACGCGTAGTACTTTGGATCCGTCACTTTGCTGGCTCCTTCTTGATCTATGATCGCCGGCAGCTGGATTTTGTTGTTCTCCAACAAGTACTTGAAGATGTCGGGAACTTCATCATCCTTGAAGGAGTAGACTTTGGGAAACCTCGGCTCCGAAGATTTCTGCTTCTGAGGCCTTTGTTGCCGCTGTTGCTGTTGCTGAGGTGGCAATTGAAAAGTTTGGTTAGCATCAACTGCATTAGCATGAGCTTTACCTTTTCCCCTCGGGTTGAAATTCTGCGCTGGAGCATTCCCCGACTGTTGGCCTCTCTCTGCCTTCTTCCTCCTGAGGAATCGCTCAGCTTGTTCCCCTCGGACCTTCAGATCCTTCCACGTTTTGGATGGTGCTGTCCCCATTGCTTCTAACACGTCCAAGGAAAGATTGTTGTGGCAGGTCTGGAGAATGAACTCCTCAGTGATCGGGTCCCGGCAATTCATCGCCTTGTTCTGGAACCTTTTGACGAAGGTGTCGACTAACTCCCTGTCCTTCTGTTTCTCATCGAGCAATGATCCGATAGATATCTTGGTGTCGTCGTCGAAGAAATTTGTGAGGAACTTAGTCTCCATGTCGTCCCAGCTGTTTATGCTACCTGGCTTGAGGCGGCGATACCAATCGAAGGCGGCTCCGCGAAGAGTGCCAACGAATGACCGCACCATCAGAGGCCCATTGCCAGAGATAACCCCCAGGTGTGATTTGAAGTAAATCACATGCTGAGCGGGTGAACCTTTCCCATCGAACGGCGTGAAGTTGATTAGATTGAACTTCGCCGAATATGGGATTGATTCCCATTCTCTTAGGTATGGACAAGGAATGCCCGTTTTCTTCACCTCTTGAGCAGAAATCAGTGTATTGATCTTGCTTTCGAGATTTTTGATCTTCAGACTTTCACCCGAGTTTTCGTCAGTACGATTCTGAGGTGGAAGCATGGTGTTGTGACTAGCATCCTCATTGCCACCCCCTGTATTAACAGGAGGGTTGTTGGTATTGCGAGCTTCATCCGCATTCGCATGTTCATCTTCCTGAACGACCTGATTACGGCGGCTTGGTTCGCCTTGCTGGTTCGTCAGTGCCTGGATTTGTTGCTCATGCATTTCTCTCATATTCTGCATGGCCATCTGCATCTCGAACCTGAAGCTTTCCTGTTGTTTGGCCATGGCCTCTTCGAGTATCTTGGCCACTTATTCTGCGCTTATCATGAACGACTCGCGGGGTTGTCCTTCACTGGACATGGTGTTGTCAGATGCAATTGCCGAGCCGGCATCTGATTCTTCATCTCCCGAAGGTAATCTTATCCGAACCCTACCATACGTTGCACGAATGATAGCTCCGGACTGCAGACGAGTTACGCGTCGGGGCACCTCTGGAATCGCCTCGGGATTGTCCTGAGCCGATGTTCCCTTGCTAGTCATATTGGCGGTGACCCTCAGAAATTCTCCATCACCGACCACCGTTCTTCTTTGCCGGAAACGCCTATGTCTTGGTTTTGGCGTTTTGGTACTAAGCCTTTCGAATACTAAAACTCTCTCAGGGACTGCCTTGATGCAGTTGCACTCAGACAGTACCGCCCGAATGAGCTTTGAACAAGGGCACTGAGTTTCCAGCCTTCGAGGACTTCTTTTTTTGGCTTTGCTCGTACCCCTAGCATGATAGTACAGCTCGTCGTTTGAAAGTCGGAGCAACCTATCGTGTGTTGGCACGATTTCTCAGGTATAACGCAATCGTCATCAGACGATAACGTTTCCTTCTGAGAGCGAACTACCTTCTTTGGGCTTTCAAGAGTCACGCGTCTCGATACACGCCTTTGTGGGCGTGAATTCTCAACAGGCTCCTGAACTTCAATACGCAGCGTAGTGCACTTAGTTGCCCTGATTTCCTCGTCATGTTGAGGGTTGCGGCGACCCCCAGCGTGTTGAATCATTCGGGACTTCTTCATTGGCCCCAAACGTTCCTGGACTGGAGCTTTGCCTTGTTCCTTGGGAAGCGGACCGAGGCGCTCCAAAACCGACTTCCTTTTCTGGGATGGTCCTGCGGGATCTCCCGGAGCAATTGTGGAAATCATCGGTGGTTTGGATTGCTTCGTCGGAAGTTGCACTTTCGACGGCTGCAGTTGTTGCTCCTTGGTCTGAACCGCCGCCTCAGACTTCAGTCTCCAAACTTTGCGTGTTGATGGCGGCTTCTTGGCCACCTCTTTCTGTAGCTTTCTACGGGCTTCTTCGGCTTGAGCCCGTGCCTGCGCTGATAGTGCGTGGCGCTTGCGAATACGCTCTTTCAGCGTTGAACGGTTCCGTTTGACACAGACTCATTCCATTGTTGGCAGCTTGGAAGAAGCGCCGTTCATTTGTTGTTGAGCCAGCTTGCCTCTCTTGTTCTTCAGATTCGCGTTGTAGCGGATCCCGTCAACGGACTCCATGGCCTTTGCGAATTGTTTCGCAAGGCGTTAATGTTGCCTTTGGCGGGCTCTCTTCGAGAGAGTCACCACGCCCTCTGCGGCAGAAGGGTTGGCCAGAGCAGATCCAACCTGGTTGGGAATTAGAGGTATCTCACCCGATGCGGCTTTGGCATCCAGCGGGGCGAGATCTTCGTTGGTGTTTTCAACGTCTTCAAACCAACGAGATTTTCTCCTGGAAGAGAGTTTCTTGGACTTGCGGGGGGAGGTTGATCCGGACGAGGATGACAGGTACTCCTCAAACTTCTGTTGGTCGAACTCGTATTCGACCTCCTCCACGACCGGGATCGAGATCCACGGCTGAGACGCTCCGATCTCAGCAGCGAGATCGGTGGCTCCCACGGTGGTCGCCAGATTGTTCGCGGTGAAAATCGAGTCTTTCTTCATTGTTGATTCCATTGCCATCTTAGTTAACAACTTTTTGAGTTACAAAGATCCGGTCTTTGTATAAGATCCGGTTACAATGAAAATCGAAGAAAAATAAAAAAAGATTACAACTTTCTCCTTTTGCCGAACAAATCACGAGCTCCTGTTTTGCGGTCGCTCGCTTGCGTGGGTTGTTTGCCTACGCTGGGGTTTATCCGTGGACCACTGCGAGATCTAGATCCGGTCGGATCTACGCAGTACGACGGGTATTATTTCACGAAGGAAATAATAGCCGGGGGGGATTATTTCACCAAGGAAATAATCGCCCAAATCTCGGGATCAAAGACCACGCTTTGATCCGGAGTATGCCTACGTAGATCTGAGATCCGATTTGAGATCCGGTTCCTCTCGAACTCTTGCCTTATTTGGCGTTGACGATCGTCGAGCACCGGATCTGGATGAACAAGTCTTCAAAGTCCCAAAGCTTGAATCTTTTTTAGATCTGAGCTTCGAATCCTACAGAGCTTCGCCTCCAAAAAATCCAACCCTTGAACAAATGAACCAAGCCCTCTATTTATAGCCTCTCTTCACTGTGCCCGCGCACAGGTGGTCGACACGCCTAGCCACCTTGAGGTGGCTTGGCCAAGAGGTGGCTCGGCCACCGAGCCACCTCGCCACCTCAGGGTGGCTCGGATTGGGCCGAGCCACCTTGTGGTAGCTCGGTTTCGGCCGAGCCCCCTTAGGCGTTGTTTTTCGTCGTTTTCCGTTTTTGGTTCTGTCCGTGATTCGGTTGTGTGGTTGATTGGTTCGGACTCGATTCGTTGACCTGATTTGACAGTAAATCCGGTTCCTAATTTGGCAGTAAATCCACCTCTGAGTTCGAGTCCGAAACTGATCTTGATTCGATCGTGATTCGTCCGAGTCCGCTCTTGGTTGGATGACTCGTTGATTCCTCAACCCGTTGGCTTGATTCCGCACGCGAGTGGATTCATTCCGTTGTTTTGCGTGCGGTTCGTCAGCTTCGTAGCCTCGTTAGTCCGCTTCGGTGTTGCGGGCTAACGGTCGTGTTTGGATACGTCGCCCGATGGTCGGTTTGTCGAATCAGCGTCGTCGAGCTGTGTTAAGGGACCTATGGGTAGTTTTATACGCCTACACCCGCATGTGCCAATCAACGCGCGCGCGTCAATCAGCTTGCGTGCGTCAATCAGCTCACGTGCGTCAATCAACATGCACACATCAATCAACACACGCGCGTCAATCATTTCGTGCGCATCGATCAACACGCGTCCATCAATCAACACGTGTGCATATCAACCAACGCACGGGTTGACGGTCAATCCTGCAACGAAGCGTGAAAGTCAACAAGACGATCAAATATGCAAAACGGTGAAAAATACAAGTCCCGGAAGAACCGAAAAACACAAAAATCAGCGAAGCCAAAAGCGCGTCGTGCGGTATGGACCAAACCGACCCATGCCCGCGCGGATCAGAATGATTCGACCCGTGCTGGCGCTGGTCGAACTCAGCCGACCTGTGCCGGCGAAGTTGGACACAACCGACCCGTGCAAGCGCAGGCCAGATTTGTCCTGCGCGCGCTGTTTCGATTCGGTTTGGTTTTTAACGATTTTTTCTCAGGATTTGGTCGTTCCTGAGCATCCAAACTGATCTGATATCATCCCCTAACATGGTTAATCAGTTATTAAATGAAGATAAGGACGAATCATTCATTCTTATCCAAATAACCGCTTCCGTAGCTTATAAATAGGAGCTCGGGTGCTCATTTCTTAAGGGGGGAATTAATTATCAAGACGAGGAGGTGCTGCCGGATTGAGGAGTCAAAGGAGCACAAATTTTAGCGAGGGTTGATAGATCTTGGTGAGTTCTTCGGCATAAAGGAGGAGAGTTCGAGAGATTCGACGCCCGTTTCCCCTATTCCCTTGAGATCAAGCTTGGTCTTGATCTTGAGAAGAGTTCTGATTTTGCTTGGTCGATCTCAGCGCTTCAAATCAAATACTTCCTTGGTGAAGGCGAAGCTCTGCCAAATTTTTCCATCAATCGGATCCAGATCAAAGGCGGTCCACGAATATCAAAATCCTCGGCACAGGTAAAGATCCCAAGCAAGCAGAAGAACGATAAATGATCTCTGCGTTTGTTTGACGAGAGTTGTATTTTTCGTTTTCATTGTGTAAAAGTCTTATAAAAAGACTATCTTTTTGTTTTTATTGTAACGACTGAAGTTTTAATGAATACCATAATGAATACAACAATTTTCGACGTAAACAGAGGGGATAAAAAGGAGGAATCTTCTTCAAAGGGTAAGAAGAAACTTGTTGCGTCTGATGAAGAATGCGAGAAATCAGATTCGGAAGAAGAGGCCGAGGTTTTTAAGTCTGCTTCACATACAGGGGGTAAAAATTATTACATAAACTTAAAGATTGATTTCAAAGTAGAGATTCATGTTTATGATGGGAGTGTCAATGTGGAGAAGCTCGATGATTGGATTGAACGTATAGAGATGTACTTCACTCTCTACGGATATTCGTCCAAGAAGAAGATAGTGTTCGCGACGTTGAAGCTTTCCGGAAACGCGTTGACGTGGTGAAAATCCTACTGCAAGTAGGAGAAGAAGGCGGTGTCGTGGAACAAGTTCAAGGAGTTACTGAGGAAACAGTTCTACTCGGTGAGATTCCTTGAAGAGCGTTGGTACAAGTGGTACGGCTTGCGCCAAAGGGTCAATCAAACCGTTCAAGAATACACCACGGAGTTCCAACAACAAGCGATGGTCCTCAACATTACGACAGAGGAGTATTCTATATTTATGAAGTATTTGGCGGGATTGAGCGATTACATCCGAAAGGAGATGAAGCTATTCATAGTGGAATCGATTACAGAGGCGAGCGTGAAGGCTATTGTCCTCGAGGGTAAGCAAAAGAAGGGCAACGAGGCTAAGGGAGACTCCAAACAGACGGGATGCGAGTCTAGTAGTTCTCAATCTAAGGAGAGTAACTCTTTGTTCTTAAGTTGCAAGTGAAGACCGGTTTGGTTGATGCCATTGTTGATTCGGGTAGCGAGAAGAATTTGATATCCGAGGTATTGGTTCAGAAGCTGGGTCTGAAGACGGTCAAGCATCCGAAGCCCTACCAATTGGGGTGGATTCAGAAGGAGGAGAAACTGAGTGTAGTTGATCAATGCACTGTCAGATTTGCACTCCACGAGTCGTATATTGATGAGGTCACGTGCGATGTTGTTCCATTGGATGTTTGTCAGATTATACTTGGCAATCCGTACTTAGGGGATAAATATGCGATCTACAAGAGGTGGGCTCAGAAGTACACCTTCACTAAGGATGATGGAAAGTTCATATTTTTGTTCGGCATCTCTTCCGAGTGAGACAAACTTAGGGATGGTGACGTGAGCGAAGAGAATACTGAATGTAAGCAAGAAGTTTGTCTCACTGTGCATTAGACTTCCAGAAAAGCCATCGATAAAGGATTGTAACTTGGGGAGAAAGGTGACTACGACAAGACGCGGGATGAATGAGTTGTTTCCGATCGGACGTCAAGACTAGATTCCTAGCAAGGCCAGGTGGTGCAGAAAAGATGGAGGAGCTTGAGAGTTTACTCAGCAAAAGTTCTAACATGAACGGGACTTCAAGTTCTTAAAGAGGGGACCCATGATACAGGTGTATCTTCTCTTTAGAACTTAGTGATTCTCATAGGAGCTTAAGGATAGATAATTCTCATAACAACATGAGAATAGGGGTGTAAAACAGTATAGTGGAACATAGGGAGAAGTGTGGAACGAGATGACGAGCAGCAGATTCGAAGAATCCAGTTTTCAGCTCTTGAGTCGACTCATACATGTACATGAGTCGACTCATCAGGTTGAGTCGACTCATGTCTATCATGAGTCGACTCACAAAACCCAACCATTTTGTCAAAAGTTTCTGACCAGTCGACTCATCAGTTTACGAGTCGACCCATGTGTCATGAGTCGACTCATCTAAGTTATGAGTCGACTCATCGCTGGTTTTTGTTTGTCCAGTTTCGGACGAGTCGACTCATCTAAGTCATGAGTCGACTCATCGACGGTTTCCTGGTTTGATTGGGTTTCTGTTCACATGAATTCCTATTAGTTTTGGGCTTGGTTATTTACCAGTTTGCCATCCACATTTGTACACCTATATAAAAGA
The DNA here is from genome assembly GCA_022839385.1 of Asparagus kiusianus. Classification (NCBI taxonomy): domain Eukaryota; kingdom Viridiplantae; phylum Streptophyta; class Magnoliopsida; order Asparagales; family Asparagaceae; genus Asparagus; species Asparagus kiusianus. The sequence continues at coordinate 650,668 of BQKN01000121.1, read as the reverse complement.
TTATTTTAGGGTTTCTAAGTAATCTTAGAATCTTAGATAATCTTTGATCATCAGATAGATTTAAAGAGAAATTCTAATCATTATATTAGGGTTTAGAGAGAATTAAGAGGTTGTTCTCGATTCTAGTGAGATTGTGAGGGAGATATTATAATCTTTTGTTCTTCATAATCTAGAAAATGTATTTTCCTTTGGCATACTGAATTGTTCTTATGTTTTGGTTGTCTTCTTCTCAACCCACCTTTTGGTAATTCCGTGACCAAAGGGTGCTCGCACGGCGACTCGTATCACTCCTCGAGGTGAGGAGCGGAGACGTAGGTCGTAGGTTGACCGAACTCCGTGATCAATTCTCGTGTTTGTGTTTGGCTTTGGTGTATATTTCTCTTATATCTTGTGCTCATTGTTTATATCGCCTATTGTCATATTAATTGTTTATCTTTGCATATTCTTGCTTATAATTTGTTGTACATTATATTATTAGGATATTACATCATAAAGTTTTAAATTTGGCATCGATATCGGATTAGATTAGCAATTACCTTATTCACCCCCCTCTATGGTACATTCATTTGGTATCAGAACTTGCTGCTCTTGATTCGTGTCTTAATCGCCTAGAGTCAAAGATTCTTGCTATTATACTTTGCTAATCTAATTTTGTGACTTTTATTGCTTGCATAGTCTTCATGGATATACACCGTGCACCTAATTTAGGCTATGCTATTGATGTTGCTCCTTTTTTCAATGATTTCCCTTATATACAATGGGTGTTTAGATTTAAACTATTTGTTAGATCTGAACATATCGATTTATGAGAAATAATTGATTATGCTTATATGATGCCCACTTTGGAAAAATCCAAGTTGAGCAATAATAATAAAAGAATGTTTACTATGAACAAGTTATTTTTAGATTTTTTTTGCTTAAAGCTTTTGAGCCATCTATTTCTAACAAACTTGCTTCCTTTGATAGTGCTTACACATTATGAAAACATATAGAAGTACATCAAGGAAACTTGGAGGAAATCCAACGTCTTCTGATGGATTCCAAGTCAAGTGAGTTTGAAGCTTCATCATGCACACAGCCACTAGGAGATAGCCCTAGTGAGGTATGTGAGTCCGAATCCGAAAATAATTCATCTATAAATGAACTCGCTTGTGCTTATGAAAGATTAATGTATGTATATAACAAATTGCATCATAATTTTGTGAATTTGCAAAGCAAGCATGTAAACCTAAAATCCGATCATGATTTGCTAGCATTCAAATTTGATATTATTGCTTAGAAGAATGTGATACTTAAAGAAGACAATAATAAATTAAATTTGGAAAATGATAATTTGAGTTTAAAAATAGCTAGCTTATCTTATGGTAAGAATGATGCTATGTTAGAGGTAGAAATAATTAGAAATGAATTTAATTCATTCAAAAATGATTATGTTTGTTCTACTTCTAATGCTAATGCCAATGTGCATAATGAGTTGAATAAAATGAAAAAACGTATTTCATCTTTAGATTCAACTTTAAATAAATGTATTGACAACAATAAGAAACTTATGGACTTGTGTGTTAAGTCATGTGCTACCACTTCTAAATCACCCGTACACTATGCACACATGTATGATAAAATTTATAAATGCTCTATTTGCGATAGTAAAGGCCATCTTGCTAAATTTTGCTATGATGCATGAAAATCCATAATTTTTAATATTATTCCTCCTTGTGTATCTCATCAAGTTTCTTCATCTCATACACACATTCATGCACCTATTGTTCATCATAAGCATAATTGTGTGTTTAAATGTGATTTTTTTTTCTGGTAGATTTGGCCATTTGACGAAATATTATTTTGACTTGCAAAAACTTTAATTTTGTAAAATGTTCCAAAAAGACCTCATTTGTTTAAAAATATTTCTCGTGCATATATAAATGGTCATCATAAACAAGTGCATCAATTCCATTGTACTTATTACAATAGAATGAGTCATTTGTATAATTATTGCTATGACCGGACACGTACACTAAATGCGCCCAAATGAGGTCATAACCCAAGGACCACGAATTACATTGATAGGGGTCATGTCCTTAAACTTTTTGTCACCAATAGTGTTTGGGTGCTAAAGCATGTTTGATTTTAAAAGAACAATATTTAGCGTTTTTGTTTTTTCGTATTTTAAAAAGATGGTCTTTGTTTAGATTTTTGTTGTAAACAAATTGTGAATATTTTTACAAAATATTTAAGGGAAGATAATTTTATCATATTTAGAAAATA
>BQKN01000121.1:638131-648303 GCA_022839385.1 Asparagus kiusianus | reverse complement strand
TAACTTGTATATATATATATATATATATATATATATATATATATATATATATATATATATATAATATAAATGGTGTTTTTAATGTTGGCCTTCTTGTTTTGATGATGTTTAACAAACAATTTACTTCTAATGTTGTTTGTCTAGTGTTTGTGTTTTCGTATTTATTCTAGGCAAACAACGAGTTGGAGGTTGGATGGATTATGCCATAACGATCATATCAAATAGAGGTTGGTGGATATAGTGGTTAAAGTAATGCAATTCAAGTTGAAGATCCAAGTTAAAGCTTCATCCGCAAGATTACCAAGTCAAGCTATTGAAAAGTTTTGGCTTCTATGCATATATATAGTTATATATATACATATATGTTTTGGTTTGATAGTTTTCAAGTTTTACAATGAAACAATTAAATATAATTAGAAAACATATTTTGTATCATACTTACATGCATATATATGATTTTATCAATATCAATTTTATTCAGTTCAATGAAATCATGTTTTAGTGCATTATATGTGTATTTTGATAAAATACTATATTCATTGTTTATAGACTTCATAAAAATAGTTTATATCTTTTTTCAAGTCTATAAAATTATTTTGTAAAGTTTCAAAATATGGTTTAGGCAAAATGTTAAAATTCATATGTTAAAATTTTTATGTTTTGGACCTCCTTACAAAATGATGATATTTTCCTAAGTTTTACATTTTTCTGAATTTATTTGATATTTTTAAACAGTGTTTTAAAATCAAAAATCTGTTTCAAAACTGTTAATTTCATATATTAGTTCACGGTCGACCGCCACGGTCGACCGCATCTTTATTTTTACCTACGGAACCAATAGCAACTTTCGCAGTCGACCGTCACGGTTGACCGTCAGCTCAAATTTTCCCACGGTCGACCGCCACGGTCGACCGCCAAAGTTTTGGGAATTTTCTGAACTTCGAAAGTGGTTTGTTTGCAGAGAAAATTAATTGTTTCATTGCGGGATTCATTATAAACTTCAGACGTTTACAACGAAAACAAAAATTAGTCTTTTTATAAGACCTTTACACAATGAAAATAAAACAAAAGTACAATTCTCTTCAAACAGTGCACATATCATTTATCGGTCTTCTGCTTGCGTGGGATCTTGGCCTGTGACGGGGATGTTGATATCCGTGGACCACTGTCGATCAGATCTGATTGCTGAAAAATTAGGCAGAGCTTTGTTGATTCGCAAAGGAAACAAGAAACCGTAGCATTTATCTTGGCAACAGCGAGATAATTGCTCTTCTTAAGATCACCACTACGGGGTAATCTTAAGGGACGAACACGAGAACTGCAGATCTGACGAGCTCCTCTTCTTTATGCCGACGAACTCGATCTGATCTCTCCTCCTCCTCTCTGAAATTTGTACACCTTCAGTCCTCAATCCGGCAGGGCTTTGCCAACGCTCAAGAATTCCAGATCTGAAAAATGAAGGCCCTGGGGCTGTATATATAGGCTCCGGGGAATCCAGGCGGTTAAAACCGCTTAACCATCAAAAATCTGATTTTTTTAGGGCCCAGGACACCCTTGGGTGTCTCAGCAAGGCCGAGACACCCACCCTTGGGTGTCTCGGCCTTGGCTGAGACACCTTGGGGTGTCTCGTTTAAGCCGAGACACCTCGGGGTGTCTTAGCTTAGGCTGAGACATTCTGTTTTACGCGCTCCGTCCGTTTTCGCCGTATCTTTGTCGTCCGAACTCAGATTTGAGTAATTCAAAGTGCATTAGAAATCCGGCGAGGACATCTATAAGCTCCGATGATTAAATCATGTGTGGAATAAATAAGACACGAGGGGTGTCCCACCTTTCGTAAGCGACGCGGGGTTCCCGATCAGCTTTCGCTCCTGTTATTCCGAAGTTCCGTTGCTTCGCATGGTTCGTTGACTCACTTCATGCGCTTGTCAATATCAATTAAGCTTCTGTGACTCGGATAGTGGTGTTCATCGTCTTCTCTCTATCTCGAGCCGTGTGCGGGGACCTATAGGTAATTTTCGACGCCTACAGATACCCCCTCCAAATTATTTCAATCTCCTTCTTTTATAGAGGAGACTGAAATACTTTGGATATGATCGGTCTAACCTTCAATCGGTGTAAAAAGACCTGTGTTAACTTTGATTCTTAACTCCTTCAATTTTCAACCTATTTTGATGAATAGTTGAGTTTTTTTCCGGCATTGCATTTATCGTCTGGCCGTCGTCGAAGTCTTGAATAAAAACTGATGAGTTAAGTTTGGCTCCTGTCGTCGAGTTAACTTAGAACTGACTATCTCCATCACATCGTGTTGAATTATGGCTTCAGACTGCCGTACATTGACTTTTTCTCGCAACACATTGATCGGCGTTGACCTAGGATTACGCGTTGACCGGCGTTGACCTTAGGGTTTCGAATTGCCCAACATTAACATAGTTTATACTCGTATGTTTGCTGGAGTATACACAGTTTAAGCTCTTAAGGTATTGGAGCATGACGGTCCTAAGTGTTGGGGCTACAGGACCAACTGTTAAAGTTGTTTCGTCTGCAGATATGAACCTTATCCTGATTTTGTTGGATGCTCGAGTCACGAGACCAACTAACGGAGCTGGTGCGTCAATGATTCACATTTATAGAATTTTTGGCAAATTCTTAGCCATCAACGGGTTTGATGAGCCCGACTACCATTTGAGTCGGGCTAGCATGCTGATTGTTTAAGTCCGTTCCGCATGTGACGTTAAGCCAAAAGAGTTAACCCTTTTAATGCTACGATATCGAATACGTAGACTTCGTCTTTCTCCTGTGAAAAGACTAAATAGCAACGTGTATCAGACGTTGACTTAGGATTTTTGGCAAATCCTCAGCCTTCAATGGATTTGACGTGCTCTTACCGATTACTGTTTGAATCGGGCTTACATGCGGATTGTTTTAAGTCCGTTCCGCATGTGATGTTGTGCTAAAGGAATGAACTCCCTTAGACTTGATGCTATGATATTGAATACGTAGACTTTGTCTTTGTTACGGGAATAGACTACCCGGCAGTGCGTGTTAGGCGCTGACTTATCCTTACTTAGGATTCAGGATAAAAGTCCCCAGAATCGGATTCTGATGTCTTCTTCAATCGATAAAAGACTAAACTGGTAACGCGTGTTAGGCACTGACTTATCCCTACTTAGAATTCGGGATAAAATTCCTCGTGCGTGTGAAGCACGGATTTTGGTGTTATGAATAACAACCTGCCACAATATCGAATATGTGGGCTTTTGTCTCTCTTACGGTCAAAGACTAACCAGCAACGCGTGTTAGGCGCTGACTTATCCCTTCTTAGGCTTTGGGATAAAATTCCCCGTACGTGTGAAGTACGGATTATGGTGTTATGAATAACAACCTGCCACAATATTGAATATGTGGGCTTTTGTCTCTTTTTTTTTACGGTAAAAGACTAACCGGCAATGCGTGTTAGGCGCTGACTTATCCCTTCTTAGGCTTCAGGATAAAATTCCCCAGACTGGAATTCTGGTGTCTTCTTTAAGTAGCGAAAGACTAAACCGGCAATACGTGTTAGGCGTTGACTTATCCCTACTTAGGATTTGGGATAAAATTCCCCGTGTGTGTGAAGCACGGATTTTGGTGTTATGAATAACAACCTGCCACAATGTCAAATATGTGGGCTTTTGTCCTTTTTACGGTAAAAGACTGACCGGCAGCACGTGTTAGGCGCTGACTTATCCCTACTTAGGATTCGGGATAAAATTCCCAGTGCGTGTGAAGCATGAATTTTAAAAGTTTGAAAAAATGGTGTGTTCTTCTGGGGTAAAGACGAACCCGATGCGGGAGAGGAAGAATTTTATATCCTATCTCCCAAAGCTGAAGAGGAAGAATTTTATATTCTATCTCCAGTGCAGAGGAAACTCAAAGTGTAGTTTTCACTTTGAGAATCTAAAGAGTAAAACTAGGAGTGGGATCTCCACTCCGAGAATCGAAAAGATTTGGATAATCCTAACTGTCGGAAGGTTTGACTCAGAACTAAAGGTGAATTTCTCGTTTATCGAGAGTGAATTGTGGTTTTGGTCCTAACTGTAGGAAGATTTGACCAAACAGGAATTTGAGTTGACCCTAACTGTATGAAGGTTTGATAAGGCAGAAGTTTGAGACGATCCTAACTATAGGAAGGTTTGATCGCTCGATTTGTGCCCTCTCATTCATTGGAGGAATCGAGAGGAGATTTTAATTGTGGTCCTTACTGTAAGAAGGTTTGACCAGGTAGACAGTGGGAGTGGGAGTACAAATCACGGTGAGTGTTGACTTGTACAAATCACTCAGAGGGGGTTCCTGATGTTAAGTGACAAATACTTAACACGGAGGGGTTTAACAATCATCAATGATTAGGATATTAAAATTCTAATTACTATGTCCGGACTTAACAATAGGAATGTTGAGTGCACAGACGCATTGGAAGTTTGAGTGGATTCAACCGAAAGAAATTTTTGGTGGTCCCACCATCAATTAGTCTGATCGGTGGGGGATTTTGTGGTGGAAGACTGTGAGTCGTCAAACACCAATAGGAGTTTTGTGAGGGAAGATTGATCCAACGAAGCGATCAAATCTCGTCTCAGCAAAAGAGGGTTCGAAATCACAGTGGAGGTTTAGTGTTTATCACTTTGTTTGTAATGATCGAGTTATCCCTAAGAAAATTATATATAGTATTCTTCCGGGAACTTCCCGTTACATGAATCATCCACCCCCAGCTTCTTCGTGAAACTAGGTTTATCATTGTATTCGGTTGCATGATCGGGTTATCCTTAAGAATATTACATATAAAAATTCTCTAGGAACTCCCCGTCAACGGTAGGAAACAGTTTAGACTCGTATACCTATTAGAGTATCAGGGAGCAGTTTAACCTCATATACTGGTTGGAGGATCGAGGAGCAGTTTATACTCGAATATTCTTCGGAGTGATGAGAAGCAGTTTATACTCGTATACTTGTCAGACTATTGAGAAGCAGTTTATACTCGTATACTTGTCGGAGTCTTAAGAAGTAGTTTATACTCGTATACTTGTCGGAGTCTTAAGAAGCAGTTTATACTTGTCGGAGTCTTAAGAAGCAATTTATACTCATATACTTTTCGGTATCTTAAGAAGAAGTTTATACTCGTATACTCTTCGGAGTGTGGCGAGGAGCAGTTTATACTCGTATACTTGTCGGAGTCTTGCCGTTCTCGTTTGGTTTATCCTAGCGTTATGACGTCGGCTTCAACCAAGGTCTGGATGTTATTCTTTAAAGTAAAGCAAGCCTTGATAGGATGAAGGATCCTCCTGTGGTACGCGTAGTACTTCGGATCCGTAGTATTGTCAGCCTCCTCCTGATTTGTGATGGGTGGCAGCTTGATCTTGTTGTTTTCAAGAAGGGTTTCGAAGATGGCCGGAACGTCTTCGTCTTTAAATGAGTACTCTTTTTGGAGCCTCGGATTCGAAGTCTTCTGCTATCTTCGGGGCTGCTGTTGTGACGTCTGATTAACGTCAACAACTATTGTAGGTGCCTTCCCTTCATCGTACTCGGATTTAGAGGGTTATCCATCGGTTGGCTTCTTTCGACCTTTCTCCTTCTGAGGAAGCGTTTGGCCTGCTCTCCGCGCACTTTCAACTCTTTCCAGGCATTGAGCGGCTTTACTCCCATAACGTCCAAGATGCTAATGGACAAGTTGTTATGATAGGTCTACAAGACGAATTCCTCTGTGATGGGATCCTTGCAGTTCATTACCTGATTGCGGAAGCGTTTGATGAAGGTATCCACCGACTCTTTGTCTTTCTGTTTCTCATCAAAGAGTGTCCTGATTGATACTTCGGCGTCATCATCAAAGAAATAAGCGAGGAACATGCTCTTCAGGTCCTCCCAGCTGTTGATGCTTCTAGGCTTGAGACGGCGGTACCAATCGAAGGTAGGCCCACGAAGGGTGCTAACGAATGACCGAACCATCAAGGCTTCATTGCCAAAGATCATACCCAAGTGGGATTTGAAGTAGATTAGATGCTGAGTGGGCGAGCCCTTCCCGTCGAACGGCGTGAAGTTGATCAGGTTAAACTTTACCGGATATGGAATCGAATCCCACTTTCTTGGGTAGGGAGAAAGAATACCGATCCTTTTTATCCCCTGACCAGACATCAGCGCATTGATTTTGCTCTCGAGGTTCTTTATTTTCTCGTCCTCGTCTGTATCAGATCTTGGATGATCCCTGAGGGGAATAACAGGGCCATTCCCATTATCATCTTCGGTGGGACCACCCCCAGTATTATTATCTTCGATGAGACCACCCCCAGTATTCTGGTCAAAGGGAGGGTTCTCAGCATTGAGACGTTCATCCACCTCTGAATCATTACCTGCTTGGTTAGCAAGGTTGGGACGGCTGGATTCACTGAATTAATTGGACAGAACCCGAATTTGTTGATCATGCTCTTCCCTCATTCGCATCATGGCCATTTCCATCTCGAACTTGAAGTTCCCTTTTTGCTTGGCTAAGGCATCCTCAACCATTTTGGTGACCTCCTCTGTGCTAATCATCAACACTTCGCGGGATTGATCTGGGTTGGATACCGTTTTGTCAGAAGCGACTGCAGAGTTGGCATCTGACGCTTCATCATCCGAGGATAATCCTTGATTCATCCTCTGATAGTCTCTTTATCTAACGGTTCCCGACCGTAACCGAGTTATACGTTGGGATACGTCTGAAAAATGACGAGGACTGAAGAGCGTTGATTTCCCCTTATCAACCATATTAACTGTGACTTCTGGAAGTTCATCATCTTGCGTAGCTGGTCTTTTTTTATAGAAACGCCTTGGCTTGATCCTGGGCGTTCTGGTAGAGATCCTTTCAAATATCGAGATCCTCTGTAGAGCGGTCTTAGGGCAGCTACACGCTGATAAAACTTCCCTGATAATCTTGGTACACGGACAGTGAGAGTCCGCTTCCTGGGTACTTCTCTTTCAAAATTTATTCATACCCCCAGCCCGATAGTACAACTCATCGACGTTGTGGTCAGAGTAACCTATCGGCTATTACATGAATTCTCAGGTATAACGCGTTCGTCTGTCTGACGCATTTTCCTCTGAGTAAACATTGCCTTGTTGGCATCTGCAGGAGTCACACGCTTGGAATCACATCTTTGTGAGGGAGAAACGTTAACAGGCTCCTGGTTTTCTGCACGCACCCCTAAGCGGGCTGTTGTAGATTTTAATTTGTTAGGGGTCGCATACGACCCCCAGTCCGGATGTTTGCTCGAAGCTCTTTCAACGGTCTCAAGATTTCCTTATTAGGCGCTTTTCCTCGATCCTCGGGTAGAGAACCGATGCGATCCTTCAATGGGACTCTAGCTTTGGGGAGATCCACGTTGTCATAGAGCTTCACCGGAGGTGCGGGAGCATTAGGAGTGAGATCTAGAGTTGACAAAGGCCGGAGAGCAGCCTCGGATGCTTTTGCCTTAGGCGCTGATTTGGCCTTTGGCATCCAAACTTGCTTAGATCTTGGTGGCTTTTTAACCACCTTTCCTTTCTGTAACTCCTGTGCATTCCGTACAAGGATCCTCATCTGCTAATAGTGTGTGGCGCTTATAGATATGCTCCTCAAGAGTTGAACGAGTTCATTTGACACGAACCCATTCGTTAGTAGGTGGTTGGGAGGAGGTTCCCAAAGCTGGTTGCTGGAACACTTTGCGCCTTCTGAGTTTCAGATCCGCATCATAGCAGATCCCGTCAACAGGCTCCAAAGCCTTGGCAAATTGACACGCGAGATGTTGACGGCGCCTTTGACGAGCCATCTTCGTCAGCACTGGTGTACTTTCAACGGGCAACTCCTTGACTGTCGAGGAGTTATCACGAACGTTGGATCTGGTTTCTTTGGAAGCCGGAGAGGAATCTTCCACTGTATTCGGGTTCAGATCATCTACCTTAGTTTTTGGATCTGAAGTCATGTTCTTCGCGGCAGTGGTTTTCCTGCATTTGCAAGAAGAAGATCTGGAGGAGGAGGAGGAAATATATTCCTCGAATTTCTGCTGGTCGAATTCGTATTCGACCTCTTCGAGCACCGGGATCTTGATCGTCGGCTGCGGCACGACAGCTTCGGCAGTGAAGCTGTTAGCTCCTATTGTGGTTGCCAGCTTATTTACGGAGAAAATTAATTATTTCATTGCGGGATTCATTATAAACTTCAGACGTTTACAACGAAAACAAAAATTAGTCTTTTTATAAGACCTTTACACAATGAAAACAAAACAAAAGTACAATTCTCTTCAAACAGCGCAGAGATTGTTTATCGGTCTTCTGCTTGCATGGGATCTTGGCCTGTGACGGGGATGTTGATATCCGTGGACCACTGTCGATCAGATCTGATTGCTGAAAAATTAGACAGTGCTTCATTGATTCGCGAAGGAATCAAGAAACCGTAGAGCTTATCTCGACAACAGCGAGATAATTTCTCTTCTTAAGATCACCACAACGGGGTAATCTTAAGGGACGAACATGAGAACTGCAGATCTGACGAGCTCCTCTTCTTTATACCGACAAACTCGATCTGATCTCCTCCTCCTCTCTGAAATTCATACACCTTCAGTCCTCAATCCGGCAGGGCTTCGCCAATGCTCCAAAATTTCAGATCTGAAAAAATGAAGGCACTGGGGCTGTATTTATAGGCTTCGGGAAATCCAGGTGGTTAAAACTGCATAACCATTAAAAATCTGATATTTTTTTGGGCCCAGGACACCCTTGGATGTCTCAGCGAGGCCGAGACTGAGACACCTTTGGGTGTCTCGGCCTGAGCCGAGACACCCTTGGGTGTCTCGGCCCAAGCCGAGACACCCTTAGGTGTCTCAGCCTTGGCCGAGACACCTTGGGGTGTCTTGTTTAGGCCGAGACACCTCGGGGTGTCTTAGCTTAGGCTGAGGCATTCTGTTTTGCGTGCTCCGTTCGTTTTCGCCGTATCTTCATCATCCGAACTCGGATTTGAGTGATTCAAAGTGCATTGGAAAGCCGGCGAGGAGATGTATAAGCTCCAATGATTGAATCATGTGTGGAATAAATGAGACATGAGGGGTGTCCCACCTTTCGTAAGCGACGCGGGGTTCCCGATCAGCTTTCGTTCCTGTTATTCCGAAGTTCCGTTGCTTCGCATGGTTCGTTGACTCACTTTATACGCTTGTCAATGTTGATTAAGTTTCTATGACTTGGATAGTGATGTTCTGTGACGCCCCAGGTTTCACACAAGGCTGCAGTCCCAGGTGAAACCCGGATTGTCAAACCTGCCAAGCACCAAACACCATGCTATGACAAGTTTCACCATCACAATCACTATCTCTCTAGTGGAAATAATAAATAGGTGAAGGTACAGACAGGTAAAAATAAAAATAGGGCAACACTGGATATACACAGAAGAAGTATAAGAAAAATCAATAATGAGCCCAACTGGAATAAAATAGACATATCTCTGAGTCTGAACTGAATCTCAAATACAATGAGTCACATAAACAAAGTCTCACAATAGCTCTCAACTCTATGAAATAAAATACCAATCTAGATTCTGAGATTTATCAACAACATGTGGAGTTCTGCAATAAATACAAAATATGAAAAGTAACTAAATGGACAACTAAGAAGTCCCATCAACCTACGACTCTCCGTACGCCAGACTCGCTGGTTGAAAGGGGGGAAACAACGAGCGTCAAAGCGCTAGCGAGATCATCACTACCTCTCCCCAGGGGAAGTGGTAGGAGTATATAAGAAAATAGAGTCAGTATATACATATATCAAATCATTCATATAACTCTCTATGAATGAAAAACAAATAATCAATGATAAATACTTCAATCTCTAACATAAAGAATAATCATCTCATCTCAACTACGTCCGAGTGACCTGCTCTATAATAAGAGGATATTAACAATTGCTAAAAATAAATATATCTGCCATTCATAACAGGTGCATCATAATCTCAAAGGAAATACCCTATTCGCGGGAAATTTATCATAGAAGTAAAGCCTACAACTGATCAAATATTTATGTGTGCATCATCTTATACTATAGCGATACTTTTGTAATGCTCGTTACTCAATCGCTCTGTGGCAATAGGTTTTATTATTTTTTTATCCCGGATACATATAATAACGATACTGTTGTAATACTATTACTCA
>BQKN01000121.1:609461-625389 GCA_022839385.1 Asparagus kiusianus | reverse complement strand
TTCAATGAAATCATGTTTTAGTGTATTATATGTGTATTTTGATAAAATACTACATTCATTGTTTATAGACTTCATAACAATAGTTTACATCTTTCTTCAAGTCTATAAAATCATTTTGTAATGTTTCAAAATATGGTTTAGGCAAAATGCTAAAATTCATATGTTTATATTTCTATGTTTTGGACATTCTTACAAAATGATGATATTTTACATTTGGGAAGTCCTTTTTGTAGCATGTGTATTATCATGTCTATAATCATTTCCCAATGTTTTATATTTTTCTGAATTTATTTGATATTTTTAAACAGGGCTTTAAAATTAAAAATCTATTTCAAAACTGTTAATTTTATATATCAGTTCACGGTCGACAGCCACGGTCAACCGCGTCTTTGTTTTTATCTGCGGAGCCAACAGCTACTTTCGCGATCGACCGCCACGGTCGACCGTCAGCTCGAATTTTTCCACGGTCGACCGCCAAAATTTCGGGAATTTTCTGAGGTTCGAAAGTGGCTTGCGGTCGACCGCGAGAATTTCACGGTCGACCGCCGTACTAACGACTCTTTTTGTACAGAATCTAAAAAATCTTTTTCTAGGTTTTTGTGAGATTTGGTTTGGGGTTTTTGCTGTTGTTTCTCTTCGTATAAAAACCCCTCAACCCCTCTTCTACCAATAAGAATTTGGAGAAAGTTTTAAACAAGTTTAAGATGATTTTACAGTTTGTTTTAAAGTTGGTTTTTGTTTACAAAGGAGGAAGCTTACATTGCAAATTGAGGGATTCATACTCAATCTTATCCATCCTCTCCTCTGAGTTTATAGAGAAGTTTTCTAACTCTGTTCTCTAGCTATTTTATTATTGATTTTCATATTCTTATTATTGCTAGTTTGTTATTTGAGTTAGATTTTATTTTCTCTTTGTTTACACACACACACACAATCATTGAGCTTATTGTATTTACATTCATAGTATAATTGGGTTGTAGGATTGTGTAACTTAGAGAGTGAGCTTAAAATTCGTTCTCATCCATTATAAAGAACAAACACTTTGTATTGTGCCTTATTGTGAGATTCACTTTGTAATACACTTGTACACCGAGAGAAGTGTGTGGCGTGAGTCGAGGATCGTCCCAAGAGGAGTGGTGTCGATTGACGAACCTAGGGAGAGATTGTATCCGAGCACTTGAGGGAGACACGTCTAGTTCAACACTTGAGAGGGTGTAGAGTAGGATTACAAGAGTGTGTTAGTTGTAGAGTTTTCGGTAAACTAGAAAACTGTATTGTGTGGTGTAAACGTTATTCGGGTGAATGTAGAAAACCCGGTTGTGATAGTGGATTTCTCTCCGGGAGTGGGGAGCAGAGACGTAGGACGGAAGGTCCAAACTCCGTAATCATTTGATTATGTTTGAGTGTGCTTTGGCGTTCATTTATATTTGTGCTCATTGCTCATATCGCCTTTGTCTCATTATCTAGTTTGTCCACTACATTGTTTACATTTATTTATGTTACCCTTGTGTTTGCATATCCCTGCATATATCATATAGTATATCTCTTTGCTAGGATATATCACCTTGTGTATATTGCATATTCTTGCTCATAAGCAATTGGATATCATCTTGTAAGAATAATTTGTTAATTAATTTTAATTAGCATAAAATCGGATTAGATTAGCATAAGACCCTAATCACCCCCCCTCTAGGGTTTAAAATTTAGTTTTTCAATATTTGTTTATGTTTAAATGCATATGCTTTGTGGTTGTTATCGGTTGACTAGCCATTTTTATTAGCCAACCGGTGACTGATACTCAGTCGACTCATGACAAAAATTAATCGACTGACCAGTGTGTTTTACCGAGTTTTTGTTATTGGATTTTTGTCTTCAGAAACCGGCCCGTTATCAACATGTTTAACTTTCTTTCAATTGTATTTTAAAATAAATATCTTTGTTTTTCATTACATATTATGATTTTTGTTGGTTTTGACTTTAAGGGTATTAATTGTGACGAATCCTTTGTATTAGTTAAAAGGATAGAGTCAAATTCTTATGTCTTGCTAAATGGTTTTATAAATGTAGAGGTTGATGCTTGAGCAGCACCGCCCCGAATTTATTGATCCTTTCTTTCAAATCATGTTTACCAGGTGCTAAAAGCTTTATATGGACTAAAACAAGCTCCAAGAGCTTGATATGCTCACCTCTTTTGCTTTCTTTTCGATTATAGTATAGATTAATCTTGGTATGTTTTATCCTAAGCATACTTCTTTTGATCTTTGTGAATAAAACAAATAAATGTTCGACATTACTTTGTGTATATTTATATATATAGGAAAGATGTGTCCCTTATTTATAATTAACACAAAAATCTCTATTAGCGGACATCTTTACCTAACCTTTTTGCGAATAAATTATTTTGTCATATAAGAGGTGAATTGGACATGTTTATCACTTGAAACATGTTTGCTTGATCATTTCTTTATCCTTTTAAAAATAATATTTCATGATTTCTTTATCCGTTGATTCATGTTTGATTGATCATTTGGCCTTAGTGAATTCATGATTTTCATGATTTACTTTCTTAATTTACGTTCATTGTCCCCTTACATAATTTTACATGATTTTCTTTCATGGATTTTCATAAATATTTCCGGATAATGCCTTTAGATCCACGTTTTGTTTGTATAGCTGGTTCTTAGCTTCACTTAAACTGTTTTTCCTTTTGTATTTGGTTCAAATCTATGCATTGCCTTTGTTTATGTTTATTTTCAAACTATGTATTGAGACACGGTTCATAATGATAAATATATGTGTTCTTTTTGGGTCACTTTGAGTATGTATTGTGTATGCTTGCCTTAGATTTCGTTTGATATATGCTTTGTGTATTTTTGATAAGGGGAGTATTTTCCCTATGTGTTTATACTCAACAGGATTTTTGATAGTGGGAGCTTTCACTCTTTTTATTCTCAGTGTTTTTCCCTATTTTGATGTTAACAAGGGGGGGGGGGGGGGGGGAACAAGTGAATTGTGAGTATCATGTTTTCTTATATGCATGTGGATTATAGATTGTATATTCATTTGGTATCATGCATGTTTCCTATACATTGTGTAGATTATTTGTAATCGTCAAAAATGAGTAGATTGTTAGGCTTCATGTTTATGAGCATATTGTCTAATCTAGTTTTGATAATTAAAAAACAATTCCTAATGATGTTTTCTAGTATTTGTGTTTTCCTCCAACATGCATCTAGGTTGGTGGTTGGATGGAATTGAGCGTCAACGTTGATATTCATGGAGGTTGGTGGAAATTCGAAATGAAGCCATCGCAATTCAAGTCAAGATACATTATCTTCATCCGCTATCAAGATCAAGCTAAATGAAGATCGTTTGCTTGGGTATAGTAGCTTAAGTTTTACTTTATGTGTTTATGCTTAAAGCTCAAACCATACACGTGCACATTTATCTTTGTGGACAAGTTTAGCCATATAAATATGAAACTAATGGATATATTTATATACATACACATTTGTTTCATATTTATCGTATTATATGTCTATTTGGAAAGATAACGTGTTTGAAATAATTTCATCAAAATCAAGTGTTTAAAGTTTTTATATTTTTGATGTTTCTGCAAAAATAATGAGTTTTTACAAATGTGAAATGTTTTTTTAAAAATTCTTTTTCTTACATGTTTATTTTCATATATATAAACATTTCTCTAAGTTTTACTATTTTTGGAGTTGATTTGCTATTTTAATTTGAATTTAAAAATTAGCTTTTCAAATTTTAGGTATTTGTGACTAGTACTTTAAGTTGACCGGTTGGATCCACCAGTCGATCAACCAGAACGAATTTTTCAGCATATGCTTTTACAGTCAGATCAGTTGATCGATTACTTGTCGACCGAGCATAGTGTTTTCAGTCGACTGATTTTTCTTCTCGGTCGATCAATTCTGGTTGTCTGTGTTTATATATTGTAATGGCTAGTCGATCAGTCGACTGATCTGCCTTTTTCACTGAAGCGGCTAGTTTTTGACAGTTTTGTTTGAGAGACTATAAATAGCCCTCAAGACTTGTTTTTTCAGAAAAACGTTTTTAGAGAAGTTTTGGGCAGTTTGTTTCTAAGTATTTAAAAAGATTCAAGTGTGTTTGTTTATGTGAAGAAAGTTTCACAAATAGAAGATCTTAATTTCGGTTTTGAGACGTTCATTCTCAAATCTTTATATCTCTTTGTTTTAGAGAAGTTTTTTTTCTAAACTCTTCTTCTAGCTAATTAATATTTTGATTCTCATATATTTATGCTAGATTGATTAGAGTTTAATTTTATTTTTACTCATTGTTTACACACATAATCAGTTGAGCTTAAGTATTTCACATTTAGTATATTTGGGTTGTGAGAGTGTTACAATTGAGAGAGCTTAATTTCATTCTCATTTGTATTAGAGAAGAAATCATTTATTTGCACTTACTATTGAAACACGTTTGTAATACACAAGAACACTTAGAGGAGTAGTTAGTGAGAGATCGGGGTCAATTCCAAGAGGAGTGGATTGGTTGAAAGCCTAGGGAGAGGTCGTAAATCTAAACACTTGAGGAAGGTGACATCGGTAGTCTAACACTCAAAGGAGTGTCTTGTGGGATTGATAATCGTGTGAGTCGAAAAAGTTTTTGGTGAACTTTGAAAAGCGATTGTGGAGATTTTTGAGATATTAGTGGAGAATCTCCTCGAGGTGAGGAGCATAGACGTACGTCGTCGGTTGAGCGAACTCCGTGATCAATTCTTGTGTTTGCATTTGGCTTTGGCGTATATTTATTTTATATTTTATGCTCATTTTTTATATCGCCTATTGTCATATTATTTATCATTGCATATTCTTGCTTATAATTTTTTGTACATTATATTGTTAGGATATTGCATTGTCAAGTTTTAAATTTCGCATCGATATCATATTAGATTAGCAGTTACCCTAATCATCCCCTTCTAGGGTACTTTCAGTTTGGATAGCAATCCTACATCCACTCTTCCTTCTCACAAAGGGGTTTCTTTACTGCATTAAAGTTTATTGAATCACACACCCGTTTCAGTAAGCTTGCACAACAAAAACCCTAGTTTTACCAAAATTAGTTATCTAACTTAACTCTTCACATATGAGTAACCCTAGTCCTAGTTAGCGTCCAATTCCTCAATTAACCCCAACTTGAGTGCATTGTATAACCTCAATTCACCTCGACTTGAGTACACCATAAACTCTCAATTTACACCGGCTTAAAAATGCAGTAAAAAACAAGTTTAAAAAAGTGATAGATATTAATTGAGCACAACTAGAAAGATCTTATAGCTCTTTTTGATTGACATTGTTCTCCAAAGGATTTATTATGGAGATATAGAAGGACGATGATGATTTTGAAGTTCAAGGGTAGCACTAGCACTCCTTGAAGATTGACGATCAGATAAGGAAGAATGGCGTCAAGGATGCTTTCTAAGAAGTTTGAGCAAGAGCATTTCTTCTAAGTTGAAATCCTAGCGCGCGCGCTCTCTCTCCCTCTATTTTTTTTCCTCTCTTGATTAGGTGAGGAACTTCTTTGAAAAATGAGAGATAGCAACCCTATGCACATATGCAATGAATGATTGAGATTGAATCTTAAAATATGAGAATCAGCTTCTCAATTATCGATGATCATGATCAGTCATTGATGATCCTTTGATCATTGATGATGGCAATATGTCATTGATTGTTGAAAAATCTCTGGATATTATTGTCATAGATAATGCATAGGTCATCAATGGTTACTCGAGGAACATCAATGACTAGCTATGTGAAATTCAGTATAGATCTAAATTTCGTTCTGTTTTGCCTCAAACTTGATCCTCACTTGTTCTAATATGCACTAATTAGTTTAAATAAAAATTAGATTCAAATAAATGTTTTTTATTACTAGAACAAAAGAAATTGTATAGACAATGTCTTAACAATATATACTTGTTTTCCGTTGCAGATGCAGCCCATTCTAAGTAAAAATAATAAAGGAGCAGCCCGACTTAACTTCAGTACAATCTGATAACAAGCTTTCTGTTCTCTTAAGCTATATTCAAGTTCTCTATGATTATTGGAAACTAATTAATTTACTAATCACTAATTAACTACACTAATGCGCAAACAACTCCTAGCCATGTAAATAATGGTAGCATACCTGAAAACTATTAGCAGAATGTCCCTTTACCTAGTGAGTCACTATTATTGTTTGATTGTCATTTTGCCACTTAAGGCTTTGCTAGTGGGCTCTCTGATAGCGAAGTTGTTTCTCCACTGTTGTTATTGCATTGACCCCATGAAAAAAAACTGGACGATGCTGATTTGTGATTTGATGACAGAAAAGGGACATAATATTAACTTTATGTGTCATTTTAGAATATTGAGCTTGATTTCACTAGTAATGACTCATTTATGTTTTTGCATGTGTTTCTCCTGTTCGGTTAGTTAACTTCTAGAGAGAAGTCTGGGTTTTGTTCGTTGATTTCACTAGTAATGACTCATTTCATCTAGGCTACGTACAGACTTCATATTGCTTTCAAACTGCGAGGAATAGAAGTGTGGGGTCTATGGAGACACAGTTTTTTATTGCAATTCATGCGAAAGGGGGATACAGTTCTGTTTCTTGTAGTATAGAAATAATATGAAGTTTATGGTATAGTTAACGTTACACTAAGTTTAAGTATTTATTTGATTAGCAGTTATGCGTCTCCGAAATCCAAAGATCATTGTCTAATACTTTTATAGAGAAGATGGGGGTTCAGAACTGCCACGTAAGACATTCAGACTGAATCGTGTATGGAACTGTTGATGTACTAATTTCTTTATAGCTTGATTTACAAAAGCTTGTAATTTGTAAGTATGAAAATGGACTTTAAGCATTCATCGTGTGCCTTCTTATTAGTAAAATGTCAGGCTCTGTGAAGTCACACTGTTCAGCAATCAAATGGTTCGAGGGTTGCAAATTGTTAAGATGTTTGTTTCATGCAATTATTTACTTTCTTTTTTCTAATCAACAATAGTATATGCATTAGTTATTTACATGGGTGATGCAGAGTCAATCGTTGATGATTTTTGGGAGAAATTAGACCGTGCAAAGCTCGGACGATGCAAGAAGAGAGGGTGATTTTCAACCATATTTCGACATGCAACTTCAAAAAACAATGACTTTTAATGCTATTTTTATTTGGTGGGGTCCGCCCAATTGAGTGGGTGGATCCTACATGGGCTCAAACCAGTTCTTTACTGAACCGGCTCCTAATCCTAAAGGGTTAGGGTTTTGTTCTCTACTTGACACATATGCACTTATGTACAGAGTAAATACGAGGTAGAGAGAGAAAACACATACTATTATTATCTCCTTCCTCTTCATCAATCTTATGATTTATACGTTAGTCGCGGCGTGATATGCAGCGGCTTCTCTCCGTATCATTATGGTCACCCTCTAGCCATTGCCCGTAAATCAAGATTAGATGCATGGTGATCCTTTAAAAAAATCCTAAAAAGATAACCTCTAACCAAGATATTTAAATTCATTTTTTATGTATGGTTCACATTGACATCAAAGCGAGATTAGGGCATGATTCACATTGACATCAGAGCGAGATTAGGGTTGCTCGCATCTTTGATGTATTTTTAGGGTTAGATCCAATTTTATTGCATCTTATGTTAGTTTCCATTAGACCTGAAGTTTCCTTATGGTGACATTGGTCTCTGGAGCAGAAACTTGGGTTGGGGAACTAATATGACGCTATCATCATAGTGTTCCCATTGCATGTTTTTTCAGATAAACTTTCTAAAAATTTCCAAGCTTCTTAGGCATTTTTCTTTATAATATCCCCTTGACACATTGATTCTAAGGAAGTTTTTGAAGAATAATCCAATCATTCATAGATAATTTGACATAAACGCCATTTCTCAAGATCATGGTGAGGACATTAGATAAGAAAATTCTTAAATCTATTAAAATACTTCCAGAATGGCTCTCCCGGAACAATTTTAAAATTTTGAATGCTATTTCTAAGCTTAACCATTTATGGGATTGAGAAAATTTTCTTTAGAAAAACGGTGACAAATTCATCCCAAGTTGAGATAGAATTTATGGATAAGCTCTACAGCCATTTCTTGGCTTTGTCCTTAAGAGCAAATAAAATAAATCTAAGCTTGATCGTATCCTCAGATAGTTCCCTAATCTTAATCATAAGACAAACTTCCTCAAACTGGGAGATAAAGATATACGTGTCTTCGATTTTATTTCATAAGAATTTTAGAAGCATATTTATGTAATGCAGTCTAAGTTCGAAATTAGTTCCATTGACTTCGGGTAGCTTAATACAAGATTGGATTGTATTCCTAGCTGGATAATGCATATCTTGAAGAACGGGTGGATTAGTGTATGCCATTTCTTTAAAAATTCGCTCAAAACGGATTAAACGATTGGTATTGTCCCTAATCCAAGTTTGCATACACCAAAACAAATTTTTTAATTTATTTAAAAAATTCTAAGAAAAATAAATGTTAGTTTTTTAAGAAACAAAAAAAAACTGTAGGATAATGAGAATGAGGAAAAAGAATAAAAGAAAAACCTAACTAAAACAAATAAAAAATAATCATTTGTGTCAATCACTCCAAATTTTAGGGTTAAGCCTAGACTCAACTAGACCAGCTCCTAACCAAAAACTCCCTTAGTAAAAAGATTAAAGTTTACTCGGTCAGTTAGTCAGGTAAGGATAGTACTAGAGGGAGATCAAAGATCAATTAAGTACCTCGTTCATTGCGGAACGCTTTACGCAACCCCTAAACCTTGCCTTAGACACCAACAGATTCAAGTAAATTTAAACCGGTTCACTTAAGAATTTCTTGTTCCTTAATGAGCACGAGTCCTTAGGGGCCAACGTCTAATGAGTTTTAAAAGGCTTGGGTTTATGTAGTGAGGAATTAGTGATTTGTGGGCTAAGGAAAGGGTAATGAAATCTCTCACCTTATCTTGATTAGGGGGTTTTGTCCTTAAGAGTGTTTTCAAGTGTGTGCCAAATCAAGATGCTCAACTCACTTTGGTGAATTCTTACTATTATATGCAATGCAACCATAGGAATTAAAAGCGACTACAAAAGGATGATAAAAAGAAAATCTTTTTTATGGTTAACAATCAAACAAATGTGAGAAGAGAGCTCTTGTTTGAATTTATTATCTTGTTAGTAATGGTTCAAGTGGATGGTGAATTTTATTATGGTCGACGAAAATAAAATCTTTTTCTTATTTAGGTCCTAATTGTCTCTAATTGTGAAAAACTAACTAAAAAGGTGGAATTAAAAATACTAGAATAAAATGTTATCAAAAGCAAATCTTAAAATCATTGATCTCCAATTCGTGATCTTTAAGCTTCAAGTGGTTCCTTCACAAGAAAACACACAAGTTAAAAAACCAAAATAAATAAAATCCTACTTATAAGCACATTCTTTGGCAACAATGTTAAAAACTTGATGGGGCATAAATGTATACCTCTAGAGTTGCAAGTGCACAGCCAATCAAGTTATAGTATAAAAGTTATCGATCCCACGAGGAAGGTGTTTGTAGGAGAATATCAAAATCGGTTCTTATGTTGTGTGTGTGATAATTAGGAGTGATGAATGTGATTTTAGAGAGATAGAGAGAGTGAGAGTGATTGTGTGTAATTAAACACAAAACGAGATTGAAAGTGGATAGATAAAGAGTGAATGTGATAAAGAATAAATGTAATCAACAAGGAAAGAAAGAAATATGAAGGAGATAAAATCAAGCAAAAAATAAAAGAAAAATCAAGAACTAAAGGAAAAATTAAGAAAGTGGGAGATGAATGATTTAATTAAAGATATGAGGAATTTAGAATTAAGCACTAGCTAATCTCACTTATAAAATATGAACCATTCTCTTTTTATCACATTCTACTTTAGATTTATTAAATATAAACTATCAAACCATTTAAGGAAAGCATAACCTATCAAATTACCATCCAAGTAAAATTAATACTCATGAAAAGAATAATAACTAAATAGTAATTCTAGAATTCCTTCCACTAATTAGTTTTTTAGTTAAATATCCTAAGCATGAACATTTTAAGCATAAGAGAATGATTAACAAATTATAAAAGAAATAAAGCTAATTTCATGTAATTTCTACAGCTCCTACAAGAATTAATTCCACATCTAAAGAAAAGACAATTCCCTAGAGGGTTCTAGCCTCAAGGCAAATCAAAGAAAATAAAAAATAAACAAAAGTAAAAACTAATTCTGAGAGGGTTCTAGCCTTAAGACAAATAGTGTAAGAAAATAAAACATAAACTACAAAATAAATTACAAGAAGTAAACTACAAAATAAATTGCAAGAATTAAATGCGAGAATTTAAAGCAAGTAAGTAAAGACGTGAAAGTAAATCTACTATATAAGCATGAAAATAAATCTAAGGCAAGAGGGTTCTAGCCTCTTGGTTATTTAAACAAGAAAATAAAGCAAAATGAATAAATTTATAAACAAAGTGAAAGAAAACCTCCATCTTAATCTTCATCTTCATCTTCATCTTCACCATCAAATAAAGAGAAGAAAAGAAAAATATGAAGAGGTAAAAAATTCTTATATTAATTATAACAAAACTTATAAATTTAGAAGGTCTTCTCAATTAAGAGTAACACCCCTCTCCAAATGGAGTTATAAAATTTTTTACACCCTAACCCCTCACTCTCTACCCTTATTTATAGCCCACAACAATGAATGAGAGTCATTAGATTAAACTTGCTTCCTAAGTTACTCAATTTTAGCCATTAAATCATAACTGCACATTCGGTATCGATACCGGTATCGATACAGGTATTAATACTGATATCTATATCTCTAGGTATCGATACTGGTATCGATACCCATATCGATACCTGTATCGATACTTATATCACAAATCTAACTTGACAGATGGCTTCGTCTCGTTAAGATAGATAATTTTTATATATTATATGTTAAATTCCACCTTTTGAATTAAAAGATATCGTCATTTCTTTACGGCCAACCATCTTGAATATGATATTGGATTTTATTTTCTCCGGCTTCTGTAAGCTTCGTGGCTTGACCTTAGACTTCAGTAAAAGGTTACAAAATGAGGAAGTTAGAGTGTTTTCGGCTTTTATTCATTATTTCTTCATTAACCTACAAAATAAGATAAAAAAATTATTAGTGGTATATTTATTCATGTAAAATAGATAATAAGAGTATAAAATTGTAATAAAAATATGATTATTAATTATCTCTAATCCAAACTTGCATACACCAAAACAAATTTCTTTCTCTCTCTCTCTCTCTCTCTCTCTCTCTCTCTCTCTCTCTCTCTTTTCTTTTTTTAACTAAAAAGGAATAAGAAAAAAATTCTTTAAAAAAACAAAAGTTAGTTTTTTAAGACCTAAAAGATTAATGATAGAAGAAAATAAGGATAAAAGAAAAAAAATCTAACTAAAACAAATCAAAAGCAATCATTTTGAAATAATTACTCTTATTTCTAGGGTTAAGCCTAGACTCAATGAGATCAGCTCTTAACTAAAAACTTATTGAGTTAAAAGATTATAGTTTGCTCGGTCAGTTAGCCAGGTAAGGATAGTACTAGAGGGAGGTCAAAGTCTAATTAAGCACATCTTTTCTTGCGGAGCGCTTTACGCAACCCCTAAAACTTACCTTAGACACCACCGGATTTAAATAAACTTAAACCTGTTTACTTAAGGATTTCTTGTTCGTTAATTGAGTTCGAATCCTTAGGAGCCAATGTCTATGAGTGATTTGTAGACTAAGAAAAGGATGATGAAATCCCTATTCTTATCTTGATCAGGGGGTATTGCCTTTAAGAGTATTTTGAAATGGGTGTCAAATAAAGATGCTCAAATCACTTAGGTGAATTCCTATGAAATATATGCAATGCAATCCTAGGAACTAAAAGTAACTACAAAGGATGAAAAAAGGAAAATATTTTTATTTTTTTAATTAGGGTCAACAAACAAACAAACAAATGTGAGAGAAAGAGCATTTATTTGAATTTATTATCTTGTTAGCGTTATTTAAATGGAGGGTGGACTTTATTAGGGTCAACAAATTTTTGTTTTGTTTTTATTAGCTCCTAATTGTCTCTAATGTGAAAAGCCTAACTAGAAGATAGAATTAAAAATGCAAGAAAGATAACTTATCTTTACAAGAAAATCTTCTCTCTAATCTTCAACTTTCTCCTTCAAAGTTGTTTCTTCATGCTTAAAAACACAAATTAAAGAATCAAAATAGAGAAATTATAATTACAAGCACCTTCCCTGGCAATAATGTCAAAGACTTGGTAGGGGAATAAATAGATACCTAAGTTACAAGCGCATAACTATTAAGTTATAGTATAAAATTTTATCGAATCCAACGAGGAAGGTGTTGTAAGTATAAAATTTTGTCAAATCCCAAGAGGAAGGTGTGTATGATAATTTAGGAGTGATAAAAGAATTTGGTTGTAGAGAGATAAAAAGAGAGGATGTGATAATATATAAATAAAACAAAACTAGATTGAGAGAGGAGAAGGAAAGATGAAGAAAATAAAGGAAAATAAAATCAAAAAATAAATAAATAAAAATAAAGAATAAAGAGGAAAATCAAGAAAATAAAATATGGAGGATTCAATTAAATATTCGAGGAATCTAGAATTGAATTCACTATTCAATTTCACTTATAGATTATAAACTATATTCTCTTTTATCATATTCTACTTTAGACTTGTTAAGCATAGACTATTAAACCACTTAAGGAAAGCATAACCTATCAAATTATCATCCAAGTAAAATTAACATTTATGGAAAGAACAATAACTATATAGTATTTCTAGAATTCATAAGCATAACCTATCAGACCACTAAAGATAAGTATAGATTATCAAATTTTTCTTCTACCAATTAGCTCTTTAGTTAATTATCCTAAGCATGATCATTTTAAGCAGAAGAGATTAATTCATAAATTATAAAAGAAATCAAACTAGTTTCATATAACTCTAGAATTCCTATAAGAATTAATTTCATATCTTAGAAAATAAAAAGAAAGAAATAAAATCTATACTAAGGAGAATATAAAGAAGAGAATGAAAATAAAAATTAATTCCCAAGAGGTTTCTAGCCTCTTGGAGAATAAAAGAAAGAGAATGAAAATAAAAACTAATTCCCAAGAGGGTTCTAGCCTCTTGGAAAACAAAAGGTAAAGAATGAATAAAAACTAATTTTAAAGAGGGTTCTAGCCTATTGAAAATAATGTACGAAAATAAAATCTAAACTATGTAAGAAAATATATTTTTACTAAAAAAATAAAGATATTAAAGTAAATTTACTCTACAAGACATCAAAATAAATCTAAAACAAGAGGGTTCTAGCCTCCTGAATAGCTACAATAAGAAAATAAATATTACAAAAAAATAAAGATAAAAGAGAAAATTTATATTGCAAGAGGGTTTTTAGCCTCTTGAAAACATACATTTATCTTCATCTTCATCTTCATCTTCATCTTTATCATCAAACAAAGAGAAGAAAAGAAAAATATGAAGAGGTAAAAAATTCTTTTATTAATTGTAACAAAGTTATAATTTTAGAAGATCTTCTCAATTAAGAGTAACACTCCTCTCTAAGTGGAGTTATTATAAAAAATTTCACACTTAAATCCCTCACCTTCTACCCCTATTTATAGCCTACAACAATGAATGAGAACTATTGGATATTACTTGGAGATCAAGAATTAAATCTCAGCCATAAAATAATTTATGTTGCTAATTAAATAGTTGACCAATCAGTTAGCTGACCATTTGGCCAATCAGAGAGTTTGATTCTTCATGGATCTTTAAGCTTTTTTTGTAATTTTTTATAATTTTTAACCCGATTTCTTCATGGATCTTTGAGTTTTCTTAGGTCTTCTTTTGTCTTCATATTTAGATTTCAATAAATGGTAGAAAATCAGAGAGTTTGATTCTTTTGGGATTTTATTCATTAACCTATAAATTAAGATAAAACATGCTTATTAGTGATATTTTTATTTAAATAAAATAAATAATTAGGGTATAAAATGTAATAAAAATATGATTATCAGTTATCCATGAGGGAACTTCACAGGTAAAAGAGGCAAAGCTTGTAATGATGGTGAACAAATATAAAAAATTCAAGATGAATGCCTCAGAGAGCACATAGGACATGTTCACACAATTTATTGATATCCTAAAAAAATCGAAAGCCTTAAGGAAGGAGTAAGAAAATAAGGAGTCGTGGTAAAAGATACTTTGTATTCTATTATAGAAATCAAAAATTAGCTATAGGTTACCGCACGTAGCTCAAGACAAAGAGAATGTAATAAACATCATCATCTGAGTCAAACATCATAATCTGAGTCAAAGAGGATCATTTGATGCTGTGAAGAATTGAATGAGCACATGAAGTGAATCAATGAAGCGTACGAGTCAACGAAACACACGAAACAGCGAAACGACGGACAAACGACCCCGTGTTTTGCACCTGTAGTGCGAAGCTCCCTTGGTGTTTCGAACATGGTGCGAAACACACGAAGTGTTTCGCACCTGTCAGGACTCCCGAGACGTATTTCGGTGGTTTTCAATCTGTTTCGATAGTTTAGGAACCTCCCCAACTGCCTGGAGGCTATCCTTAAATTTGAGAGAGCTGTTAAAGCTGTTGCCAACTGAGGATAAGGTCAAATCTTGGGTTCTTATCTAAAAACATGGCATCTGGAAGCCTATAAATACAACCCTAGGGCCCTTATGCACGGTAAATCGGGAATTTTTAGCTTGAGGCGAGTTGCTGACCGTGTGGGAGGAGGAGCATGAATTTTAGATTAGAAGATGAGTTCTTAGCTAGTTCTTCTGCATAAATAAGAAGAGTTCGAGAGATCTGCGGCCCTTCATCCCTTCAGCCATTTCCTTAGGATCGGACCTTGTTTCGATCTTCAGAAGAGTATTGATCTCGTTTCGTCAAGGAATTTACTTCTGTTCTTGTGTCTTTTATGATATAAGAACATCGAGCCATCATTCCGCTCAACTCGGATTTGATTTCTTAGTGGTCCACGGACTAATGCGTCCCCAGCATAGACAAAGATCCTATGCAAGCAGTGGGTGATAAAAGTCCTTTGTGTGTTTCTAGGAAGTTGTAATTTTCTTTGTTTTATTTGTGTAAGAGAAGTCTAATAAAAAAGCTCACTCTATTGAACTTGTTTTAAAACGATAAACGTTATAATGATTTTAGCAATGAAAACAACTTTCGATGCAAACACGCTGGTGACCATAGTAGAAGCCAACAGCCTCGTCATCAAGGTTGTTGTGTCGCAACCGAAGATTAAGATCCCGGTTGATTCAGCGGTCGAGTACGAGTTCGACGAAGCCAAGTTCGAGGAATATTTCTCCTTGTCTTCATCAAAATCCTACTCTCCCTACAAGTGCAGAAAGATCTCGTCTTTGAAGGAGGCGTATTCACTGATGAAGGCTACAAGTGACTCTGCCCACCACAACTCCTCTCAAGTCAAGGAGTTGTTCAACCAAAGTACGCCAACTCTGACAAAGAGGGCTCGTTAGAGGCGACGCCAACGCCAAGCTCGTCAATTACCAAGGCCTTAGAACAATTTGATGGAGTTCGTTATTATGAGGACTTGGAGTCCAGGAGGCATCAAGAAACTGAATCACTTCAATAGTGTGTTGCTGACAAATCCTCCAAGCCATCGACGGAAGAATGGATCATTGTCAAAAGGAATCATTCAACCCGGAAGGAGCGTATCCAAAGGCGTCGTGCATGTGCCGCACATGCTCGCACCCTTTTGCAAAAGGCACAAGGCATGAAAAAGGAAGAATGTAGGCTGTCTAAAAATCACAATAGATAGCTGATCCCCATCAAACA
>BQKN01000121.1:586281-604489 GCA_022839385.1 Asparagus kiusianus | reverse complement strand
CTTATCAATCCTCGTCAATAGGATGATAAGTCCACAAAGTTGCTCCGGTCGCAACATTCTCCTGTCACGTTAATATTACACCTCTAACAAAATCCACTTATCAATCCTCTTCAATAGGATGATAAGTCCACAAAGTTGCTCCGATCGCAACAAATTCCTGTCATGTTAATACCACACCTCTGACAATCAACTTATCGACTCTCCTCAATAGAGCGATAGGTCCACAAACCCGTCAAGTTAACATCACACCTCTGACGACAAAATCAACTTATCGACTCTCTTCAATAGAGCGATAGGTCCACAAACCTGTCAAGTTAACATCACACCTCTGACGCTTTTAACTTTCTTTCAGTGCTTCAAGTAACACAGGAAGAAACCAGCAATGAAGCCTACGTATTTAATATCATAGCATCAAAATCCATGCCTCACACGCATGGGGGACTTTATCTCGATCCCTAATTAGAGATAAGCCTACGCCTAACACGCGTTGCCGGTTAGTCTTTTTCCGTGAAAACGACAAAGTGTATGTATTCAAAATCATAGCATCAAGTCTAAGAGGGTTCATTCTCTTAGCACAACGTTACATGTGGAACGGACTTAGACAATCCACATGCTAGCCCGACTCAAACGGTAGTCGGTAAAGGCTTATCAAATCCGTTGATGGCTGAGGGTTTGCCAAAAATCCTATGCACGTTTGTAGGCCCATCAACTTAATAAATGTGAGCCGAGACTTAAAACAGATGAGCCAAAGACAAGTCTCAAAGACTTAGTCAAAAATGCACGGAAGCCACTTCCATGTCTTAAGTCAAAACGTTGAGGTCAGACCCGCGATGCAAAAACCGAACGCCGAGGTCACACCTGTGTTCCAAATTCAACATGTAAGGGTGAGACCCGCATCTCAAGATCAAAATGCAGGGTCCACCCCCACATTCCAGAAGCAGGATTATGGCATATACCTTCACACAGGTCCTACGTGGCAAATCCCTTCAACCAAGATGCCTTCGAAGCATGTGCAGAGAATAAATCCTTTACCACAAGGAATCAACAGCTCCAAGATCAGAGTTGAGATCCAAAGTATTCCGAAAATTCGTCCCAGTCAATCGCGAACTTTCGAAAACTTTGGAGGGGGTTCTGTAGGCTGTCTAAAAATTACAATAAATAGCTGATCCCCATCAAACACCGATGATGGAAGTTACAATCTGACGACTTTCAGAAGGCTACAATTTGAAGACTTTCACGTAGATCGCTGAAGATTACAATCTGACGACCTTCACGACAACTGATGAAAGCTCTAATCAACAGCCTTCACAATCAACATCGGGAGTTACAATCTGACGACTCTCGCATATCAGAGAGCTAAAGCAAAGATTACAAAATGACGATCTTTGCAACGCTTCGACAGAAAGAGGCTACAAATCGACGGTCTCTTCAAACCAAGCTACGGAAGTCCTCCCCGCACACCAGCATCAAGACGCACCGCGTTCATAGCTACGAACGCAACCCAACGCAGATCTATACCGCTGCCAAACGCAGTTTCACTCGCTGCCAGACACAGCTCTAATCGCTGCCAGACGCAACTCCAACCGCTGCCAGACGCAGCTTCACTCGCTGCCAGACGTAGCTCTAATCGCTGCCAAGACGCAGCTTCACTCACTGCCAGACGCAGCTCCAACCGCTGCCTAACGCAGCTCCAACCGCCGCCCAACGCAGCTCTATACCGCTGCCCAACGCAGCCTTTAAACGGTCAAACGCAGCTTCCAAGCTGCCAAACGCAGCTTCCAACCAGACGCTGCGTCCGAGCTTCCAGACGCTGTGTTTAAATGCAGAATTCATGCCAGAACGTGGATTTTGCGTTTGACTCGTTCAAACACGAGCTGAACGGTTTCAAAACCGTTTCCCACGATCTGAGGGGATCACAACTCCACTCAGGAGTGATTTAAGGGGCGGGTTACATCCCTTAGCCCCACTTAGGAGCGAATTAAGGAGGTGGTTACACACCTTAATCCTCTATAAATAACTAAGAAATCAGCTTAGTTAAGGGCTGGCTTTTTGATCCTGGGGCTAGCATTTTCGGATCTTTCTCCTTAACAGCAAAGAAGAGATCCTTGGATTGTCTAACCAATTACGGTTAAGATCAAACAAACTCATTCAGAGTTCTAAAACTTGCCACGCAAGTTCTCCACAACGTCAAATCGTGAGGAGGAGATCACGTTCCAGTGAAACAAGACGTCGGATCGTCAACGAGAAGCAATCTCGACGTGAGCATTCGAGGGAGGCATCTCATCGCCACCGTGAAGAACCCAGTTTTAAACAAAGGAGAAAATCAAATTTATTTTCTTCTCTTTTGTACCCCGGAATTCAAATTGTAATCGAGAGTTGAGAGAGTTGTAATCATTCTTTTTCTAAGCAGTTAGAGAGAATAAATCAAATACAATTCTTTTACTATTTCTCTTCATTACAAAATTTCCAACAAACAAAGAAGTCGCTAAAAAACCATGAAAACCATGCCAAGTCTAGAGGCCAAAGTCCAAAACAGCATAAAAAATAACTCTGACAGTGGTCGAAAAAGATCAGAAATCCCGAGTCACTTCAGGGTGACTCGACCAAGCACGGGTCACTCTAGGTTAACTCGCGCCAAGCTCGAGTCACCTCAAGGTGTCCCGCGCCTAATTCGCCTCCCGTAGCCATTTCTCCCCTTCCATCAAGCTTCGTTCCTATTCTAGTTGATCCCGTACCTCTGGAGAAGTCTTACGATAGTGTTGACCTATTAAAATTCAAGGTTACGATGGTAGACCGTCTTGGTCCTTCGCATGAAGATCAAGGTAAAGCTCTGGTTAACAAAACCCGAGTAGTTCCTCAAGCTGGGGTCATACAAATAATCCTATCAAGCTAAAGGGTGCACAAAGGAGTCCCGCCACCTCCAAACAAACCAGGGCACCTCATTGTACATGTTCGTGTGCCGTGCACAAGAGGATGTGACGCCCTTAGTTTCAACAAGGCTGCAGTCTAAGGTGAAACTAAGAATGTCAAACCTGTTACATACTACACCAAGCAATAACATATTTTATCATCATAATTACTACCTATCTAGTGGAATCAACAACAAGTGTAAGTACAGAACATGTAATAGAGAATATACAAAAGGAGTACTAAACAACAAATATTCAGAAGAATAATCATTTCCACTAATATAAATGGATAAGTCACTAAAAAGGAAACATCTGATCTGAATACAAATGTCTTGGCATAAGAAATTAACTGAATTGGTATTAAGGCACATTGCCTTTACAAAACTAGAATAAATACTCAAATGTCTTATAAATACATCTACTGTGGAGTTTTGACATAAACTGCTAGTAGAAACTATAAATAATAACTAGAGTGACTCCATCAATCTACGGCTCTCTCCATGCACCTAGCTTGTTACCTGAAAGTGGGAAAACAACAAGCGTCAAAGCGCTATAACGAGTAACATCTCAACCAACCCCAAGGGAAAAAGGGCCGAATCTCGGTAACCATCTTCGACGGTTCCCAATTAAGAACTGCTAAAACTTTAGCTGGGTCCACTGCTATGCCCTTGTAGCTGACAACATAGCAAAGAAATCTGACCTCAGAAATCCAAAACTCGCAATTGCTAAACTTAGCATATAGCTGATACTACCTCAAAGTCTGCAAAGCCAATCGTAGATACTGCTCGTGCTCCGACTCCGATCTCGAATAGATAAGAATATCATCGATGAATACAATCACGAACTGGTCCTAGTATGGATGGAAGACCCGGTTCATCAAATCTATGAATACCACGAGTGCATTGCTCAATCCAAACGGCATGACCAAAAACTCGAAGGACCCATATCGAGTTAGAAAGGTGGTCTTAGGAATATCCAACTCCCGAACCCAGAACTGATGATAACCAGAACAAAGATCAATCTTCGAAAAATACTATGCTCCCTGTAGCTTATCGAACAAGTCATCAATCTGAGGCAAAGGATATCTATTTCGGATAGTGACTTTGTTCAACTCACGGTAGTCGATACACAATCGCATACTACCATCCTTCTTCTTCACGAAGAGGACCGGTGCTCCCCATGGAGAATGGCTCTGATGAATAAAGCCCTGAGCTAACAACTCATCCAACTGGGTCAGTAGCTCCCTTATCTCAGCAGGTGTCATGCGATAGGATGCTCGGGATATCGGGGTTGTGCCCAGTTATAACTCAATATAAAACTCTACCTCTCTCACAGGAGGCAACCCATGTATGTCCTAAAAGACATCCTGATAATCTGAGACAACTCTAGTCTCACATATATCCGCACTCTGATCCCGAAGCATTACCTCCTCGATGTATGCCAGTAATAACTCTGCAAACTGGTTCCCCTAAGAGGTGGCCACAACTAACTCGGACCCATCGGACGCTCGTAAATTGACTGTTTTCGCAAAACAGTCAATACTGACGTGGTAGGAAGATAGCCAATCCATATCAAGAATAACATCAAACTCTAACATGCTCAACACTATCAGATCTACAACAAACTCGAATTCGTCTAAGCTGATAATACACCTCCTACAAATGCTCTTCAAGAGCGACATCTCACTTAGTGGGGTGGAAACTAACAAAGGAACATCTAGAGGCTGAGCTACGAGCTGAAGTCTAATCATAAAAGCATAAGATATAAAAGAGTGGGAAGCCCCCGAATCGAAAAGAATACGGGCTGGAAAGGAGTTCACGGAGAATGTACCCTCCACTACAGCCCTGCTAGCGCCATGATCACGAGGAACCACTGCAGACACTCTTCTTATGGCTGGAAGCTGTTCTACTACTAGAGGTGGAGCATATGGAACTACCTACTCCTGAGGAACCTCCTGAACGGCACGAACCTGTCCCTCAATCTTCGGTTCCACTGACGGTGCCTCCAATCTCATCTGCTAGCCCTGACCTCGGCCCTAAAATCTATTTTGCTGCTGATTCTGCCCTCTTCCTTGCTGAGCTCCTGCTGGTGTACTGTGACACTCTGATGCTTTATGGCCAAGCTTGTGACACTTAAAATAAGTGCCCTGGAATTTGCACTACTGAGGCGCTCTCTGATCTTTCTGGGGTCCTCTCCTATGAGGGCCTTACTGCTGCTGCTGGTGTCCTAAAAAGGCCTCTTATTC
The DNA here is from genome assembly GCA_022839385.1 of Asparagus kiusianus. Classification (NCBI taxonomy): domain Eukaryota; kingdom Viridiplantae; phylum Streptophyta; class Magnoliopsida; order Asparagales; family Asparagaceae; genus Asparagus; species Asparagus kiusianus. The sequence goes on along the minus strand of BQKN01000121.1, from coordinate 599,335 downwards.
TTGCCATTTTCCTTAGTGTTCCCTTTCTTATCCTTCTGGAACATAGCTGACTCATTTTCTTGAGAAGTGACAGCATCTGCTACCTCTCGAACTGAATAAAACCTCCTAGAAACGAGGTATCGACGAAGGTTAGGGCGATGTCCTGCTAAAAACATCTGAGCCTGGAGCTCTCCAGTCTGCCACATGCCCGTGAAATGAAGTAAGCTCATAAACTTGCTCTCAAAGTCAGCTACTGACATATCTCCCTAAGACAATCTGGACAACTCAAACTCTTTCCCGGCCCATGCCGCGGAAGAGATAAACTGCTCATCGAAGAAGTAGGTGAAATCCTCAGATGAGTGTCATTCTCTGATCTAAAGTGAACTGTAGTTGATACCATCTCCCCGCATCTCCTTCGAGAGTATAAGATGCCAGCCTTTGTTTCTGAACTGATGTCATATTAAGTATATCGAGAATGTTGCCTACATCCTCCTTCCACTTATGTGCTGCAAGAAAATCTGATGATCCCTGAAACTCTGGTGCCCTCATCTTCTGGTATCTCTCCACTAGACGGAGCCAAGTCTCCTGCTCTGCTGCTCTATCCATAACTGTCTGTGGGGTAGTTGCGGGTGTGACCTCTGGAAAATCTTCTGCAACGGGAATAGCTGGTGCTACTGATGGTGGAACTACTAGTGGTGTGATGTGATTTGTCACAAGCTCCTCAAGTGCTGCCATCCTAGAGGCTATGAGAGCCATCAAGTCTATCAAGTACTGGGGAGCCTGCTGCGCCTCGGGTGCAGCCTGCTACGGCTCTATCTGACCAGCTCTCCGAGTGTGAGGTCTACCACGTCCGGCCATCTGAGCATATAGAGAAAAGTTCGTAAGTCCTAGAACAAAACATATAAGAAATTTATATTATATATCTTTCACTCAAATACTTTTAATATCACAAAAAAATATTTGTAATTTTTGAATACGTGTATATAACGTCCTCACTCATTCTAGAATTCTAGCGAAATCTATACACGAATCTTAAGAAACTCTACTCTAACTCCACAACTCGACACAGGATGATCCTAAGGATACTAGAACTAGAGCTCTGATACCAACTGTGACGCTCTTAGTTTCAACAAGACTGCAGTCCAAGGTGAAACTAAGAATGTCAAACCTGTCACACACTACACCGTGCAATAACATGTTTCACCATCATAATTACTATCTATCTAGTGGAATCAACAACATGTGTAAGTATAGAACAGGTAATAGAGAATATACAAAAGGAGTACTAAACAACAAATATTCAGAAGAATAATCATTTCCACTGATATAAATGGAAGTCTCTAAAAAGGAAACATCTGATCTGAATACAAATGTCTCGACATAAGAAATTAACTGAACTGATATTAAGGCACATTGCTTTTACAAAACTAGAATAAATACTCAAATGTCTTATAAATACATCTATTGTGGAGTTCTTATATAAACTGCTAGTAGAAACTATAAATAATAACTAGATGAGTGACTCCATCAAGCTACGGCTCTTCATGCACCTGGCTCATTACCTGAAAGTGGAGAAACAACGAGCATCAAAACACTATAGCGAGTAACATCTCAACCAACCCCAAGGAAAAAAGGGCTAGAATGATAAGAAAATATCTGATAATACATATAGATAGCCAAACATCGACTGTGAAAATAAAATAGAGGTTTGATGTTTAGAAATTTACAACACGAGCATAGGTACTTCTCCCTTAGCTCAAATTATAAATAGCTAAATATCAAATCCAAAAGCTATAACGTGGAGTAATAACTCCATCTCCAATCGAAATATCAATGACCTATCATATGTCAAATATATACTCAACTCGTGGTTTTGAAATTCCACTATAGGTTCTATCACAAGGGTTTTGATTCAAAAATTTGTGTGCGGCAATTATAACTACTATCAAACTTATACACATGATATATTACATCAAGAAACATGTGAGAAACATATTAGTCACTATAGGCAAAGCGAAACATAATTAAATATATGTATTTGTATTGAAACCTTCGAAAACAATTATTTTTCTTTCAAAACTCTAGTTAGAAACAATTTTCAGATCCACATATGTATTAAAAAAAATGTGAGTGATCTTTATTACCTGAAAACTTGTTCTTTTTGTAACATATTATATATAGATCAATCTTTGTACATAAAATAACACGTTAGACTCATAAATCATATGAAAACATCATTAGAAACGATTAGAAACATGGGTATAGGATTGGGCGAGATGAGACTCGCCTGAGAGGTGATGAACTACTCTTAGCAACGTTGTAAGATGTTCTCCTTCACTGAAAATCACTGGACCTCGCTCAAACTCCTCAAAATCCACCAAGAAACACCCAAAGAAAGAGCTAGGGTTTGCAAGAGGGAAGAAAGAGGCTTCTAGGGTGTAGGTGTAAATTTCTGATTTTCCCGGGAAAGGGGAGGGATTTTGTTTGTATTTATAAGAAAGCTTATTACAAACTAAATCAATCTGAATTACGACAGAAGCAGAGGGAATGCCCTCTTTGTTTAAATTTGTGGGGACTTTGAGGTAGCTACAGGATGCTTCGCCCGGTGCTCGCGCCGGGTCTGCTTCCCTTGGACGGTTCGACCGAGGTTGTTGGGGAGAGCTTCAGTACTCAGTAGAAGCTCTGGATAAAGGAGTTCGGATCCTTTCGTTCCTTGGAGATCCTTGTTTGATCGATCTTTTTTTTTTGTTTTCTGATCGATCTCTCCCTCCCTTCCTTTTTTTTTGGCTGCTGCAAGGAGCTTTTTTAAGTGGGAGGGGGACCGTTTGGCTGTCCCTTGAACCATGGGATGTGACCATACACTATTCAAGGACATCCTATTGTCCCCTGTACAACAAACGGTTGTCTTTTGGGGTTACATGTCGTGTCACATCGTGTAGGAGTGGGAAAGCCCTTCCTCGCACTCGTGACGGCGACTGCCAGACACTTGAGTGGACCTGGACAGCTCGTCGAACGCTGGTGGCTCTAACCTTTCGCTTGGAGCGCGGTACGCTGCATTTATGTGGACGCAGATGGCTCTGGCAACCGTCCGCTCACTTGTGCGGCGAGGTACCGAGTGACCATCCGGCGGTCCTGAGGTGCTGTACCCTTCCTCCCCTCACCCTATGTCTGAATAGGGGCGGGAGAATGGACGTCTCGTGCCTGGACGGACTCCAGACAGCTTGCCGCGCATCGGCGGCTTCGGCTCTCCATTCTGATGGGTGAGGTGACCCGCATTTATAAGTCTACAGGCCGGTTCGGCGCCCGTCTCGTTCGCTTGAATTACGGACTGTCGTCTGACGAACTTGGGGTACTGTGCCTCCTTACCTTGCATCGTGGGAGGCAGAGAAGGCTTGTCCCTGGAAACCTGGTCTCTGGCTCACGTAGGCAGACGTGGCTCTTGGCAAGTGGCCTTGGCATTTGGGGGCGGATTTGAGCTCCTCTTCGGCGGACGGATTTGGCTAATGAAGGCGGATTCACCTCACTGGCGGATCCATGTGATTTGGTGGGTGCGACCGATGTGGGGGCCCTCATGCCGGCGAATCCACTTAGTAGGTTATTCTCCTAAGAGAGGGTGGCCCTGTTCTGTGGGCGAATTCGTTCACTAATCCGCCGCGGTAATTTTTACCGTCTACAAGACCCCCTTCAAAGTTTTCAGACCAAAACCGACTTACGTGTGGTCTGGAATACTTTGAATAAAGCAGGTTCGGATGGATCAAGTACATTAGGATTTTTAGCAAACCCTCAGCTATCAACGGGTTTGATCTGCCTTTACCGATTACCGTTTGAATCGGGCTAGCCATACTATTCCCCTCAGTATGATGAGTTGTCGAGTAGTTTCTCTTAGGCTTAGCGCTAAGATTTCTATTCTGGCCCCTAGCCGTCTAGGGCGCGGGTCTCAATAAAGTCCTCTTGTCGGTTTCTGGGTTTTGGGCGAGTCGCCTGCTTCCTGAAGGCGAGTTGAGTCGCGCGGGCGAAGTTAGGTATAGGTGGCGAAATTTTGAGTGACTTGCGGATTTCATTCGAGCCTTCATCATCGAGACTTTACTTTTGGGCGAAAGTAGGCCTAATGTGAGTAAATCACGTGTCCATTTACGGGGTTTCGTGTTTTTTTTAGCTTAACACGGCGTAGTATTATCATGATTCGACAGTTTGGCTCCGCTCCATGTGCCTCATTCTGATCGTGGCCGTGGTTTTCGAATTCAACCGTTGGATGCAACCGTCGATGAGGGTGATCTGGACCGTCGAATTTGATCGTGGTCACGTTTCCCGTTCGTGGGGGATCCGCCTCTCGAGGGCGATCGCGGCCACGTGGACAACTCCCCCTTTTTAAACCCGCTGTTTTCCTCCTTTGGGATTCATCGTGCTGTTGAATCTTGAAAAGAATTCCTAAGACAAGAGTTCCCCCCCATCTTTCAATGGCTCCAAAACCTAGGAGGCGCAAAGTGAGAGGTGCAGGCCCTGGAGGTTACTCCGATCGTCTCTCCGCCGGCATGCCCGCCAGTGCTCCGGAGTCGCGCTCAGGTACGTCGATGGGTTTGTCGGATGACCTCGTGTAGGCCCTAGGCGTTGGATTTGGGGAGATGAGCGTCGCTCATCGTCTTGGAATTCCGCCGCTTTTCGGCAGTTTCCCCCAATTTGGGGCAAAGTTAGCCCTATTCGCCCTTAGGGGGGAGGGAGGCGAACTCCCTTTTTTTTTTGGCGATTTCGTCTGTCTCTATTTGATGGGCGATTTTGCCCTTTCGAGTTTTTGTCTTAATGGATTTTCCTCTCTTGCAGCGACTTTTTCCGATGAGGCCTTTCCGGAGGGTGTGGCCGTTGGCCACGCCGGTGGTACGAACTACACGGCGCCTCCTCGATTTCCCTCTCTGGCTCCGGTGCTTATGTTCACCGCCGACAAACCGGATGGCTTGATAAAGAGGGTCACGGACGGCCACCCCCTGACACTGCGCGAGTTGACGACCGATGCGGTATTGACAGATGACGCTAGGGCAGAGCTGCCGAAACCTCAGTTTTTGTTCGGCGATGCCACGACCGACCCCTCTGCCCTGTTGCTTAAGGAGAGCATGTGGTTCCATACGGTAGAAGGGACTCACTACTACCTCCCCAGCATGTCAAGGGGGTTCTCGATCGTTGAGCTGTGATCTCTCACGGTTCCTCGGACGATGAACTGGGAGCTGACCCCAACTCAGGACGGGGTCACTTGTGGCGTTTTCACGGGCTCTACCACTGGATACAGAGTGGATGGCTCGTGTAAGTGTGTGACGGGTCTACGTCCTGGCTTACTGTCCGCTGAACTGCCCGTGGGGGAGTCGATATCAGCGGCGGAGACCTTCCGTCATCGCTTCTTCCGAGTCGGAGGGAGCTTTCCCCCGAAGGATTTCAGAGCTCCGGGGTGGGTCTATTCTGCACCCGGCAGCGACACTTGGTGGTCCAAGATCACCGACCGTGTTCTGGCTGAGAATGCTGATCTCAAGAACACGGAGCTGTACATGGCCGTTGAAGCTACTCGACATGGCTTGCGGATCAACGCCTCTCAGTTCCACAGCATTTTGGAACTGTATTGTGCGGAAAGCGGCACATTTTTCACCCCCAATGGTGAGCTCAGTATTACCCCACACGAGATGTACGACGTGTCGGGGCTACCTCTGGGGGACTTTCCTTACGAGGAGTACGTCCCCGATCAAACCGAGATCGATCAACTATCCAATCATTCGCCCTTGGTGGTTGAGACTTTGTGGGAGTTACTCTGCCACTACCACATCTGCCTCAGCACCTTGGGGGCGGAAGATCATAAGGGGAAGAAGAAGGGGATCAGCCACAAGAATTGGGCTGATTACTTGTTCCCGGGGAACGATGTTAAGGGGAAGCCTGCCCTCCCGTTGGGCATATGCGACCAATCCGAGGTGGAGGCGAGGATAGCCGAAGAGGGGGGAACCGTGACTCTCGACCGTGATGAAGGCGGATTTAAGTCTGGTACAGTCTTTCACTCTTTCCACCATCAGGCGAAGTCACCCATCTCAGGGAAGGCGCTACTTGCGGGGTACCTCATGTTATGGTTGAAGAGGTGCGTAATCCCCACTCACTCTTTCGAAGCTCTTCCTATGGAGGTCGTGTACCCGACGGTTTGTTTGGCTCACGGGAAGTCTTATTCCCTGGTATCGGCGACGATAGCGTGCATCCATCGGGGGCTTCGTACCCTGACAGCTCAATTTTGCCGCGTATCGGCCATTGATGAGGGAGAAGGAGAGGTCATCAGGACTCCCAATCCTCGGGTGGGGCTGCCGTATACCTATCTGATAGCGTGGTTCGTATACCACTGTGAGTGCTTGATGAGTGCTCCAGCGGCGCTCCAAGGTGACAAGTTTGTCCCGTTCGTCCAGCGCTTGGAGAAGTGCTCCTGGAAGTGCAAGGATATCCCTGATGCAAGGAAGATGCTCTCCTACTTCGGGAATTACAACTTTTGTTGCTCTTTTCCTTATTTTAACGGGGGCGGATACGGAGAATCTCTCAGGGATGCGCCGACGGCGGACCACTACACAATCCTCCCTCGCGGCGCCTTTCGTTGGTTGATAAACATCCGACCTGGGTACCACGTTCTGAGAACGGGGTCATCGTGCTATCTCGAACCATACATCCCCTGCAGGTTCGCCCGCCAGTTTGGGTACGACCAATTGTATGTGGGCAACGTCAACCCTCACCTGCGCTTTGAAGGAGGGCTGGTGGACGGAGCTCGAGGGTGGTTCTGGACTCACGCCGACGGTACCGACGCCCGTTTTGAGTTACCTTCGAAGGATCGTGACCTGCACCACACGCTCTCGTACTGTCGGTGGTATCGGGGCGCCAGTGCTAATCCCGTTGACTTCCGGTTTTAGAGCTCGTGCCTGGCGGAACGCGGGCGTCGCCCAAGAGGAGCTCCTCGACCTTCGAGGCGGAGGGGTCGTGCAGCGGCTAGGGAGCTGCTCATGGAAGGCCCTGCAGGAGATTCTGAGGGTGAGGGTGCGGGCACAGATGAATCTGAGGCGCCTGAAACACGAGTTCCTTCTCCCGGTCTTCCTCTAGATTCCCAAGGCGAGCAGAGGAAGCCTGTTGAGTTGACCCGGGCGAGCCAGCGCCTGGAGCGAGCCCGTAGTGAGATTGTTGGGCGTATGGGAGCGCCCCTCTTATCTCCGAGTAGTTCGTTGCTCTCGAAACGGCAGCGAGAAGCAGCGGAGAGCTCTAGAGTGGAAGTGGCCAAGAGGGCCCGTGGTGAGGAGACTATGGTGACCACTAGAGCAGCGGCTGGTCGGGCAGGTACTACCTCTGGGGCGGAAATTGCTCAACCTGCTCCTTCTGCTGCGCCGCAGGTGGCTCCGGCGATTTTGAAGGACATGCTCCCTTCATCCGGTGTGGAGTCACAGGCGGGGGTCTCAACGACTCCTGCATCTGTACCGAGAGGTAGTCTTTCGATACGATGTCCTTGTGTACGAGGTTAGATTCGTATTTTCTGACTGTTCATATCGAATTCGTGCAGTTGAGAAAGTGATCCCTATCCCTACTGACGAAGACGAGGGGAGTGGAGATGAAAGAGAACCAGGGGGTTCAGGTAAGCATGAGTTTCATTGCTGTTGGCCCTTCTAGGCCAAGGGGATACTAATTGTTATCATTTTCCTTGTATCCGCAGTTGGCCCCTCCCATGAAAGTGCTGGCAAGGAGGATCCTCCCTCTTGGGAGGGTCATTCTGGCGAATCCGAGGCGGATGACAACGCCTCCATTCACGAGGCGCTATCAAGTGAGGAGGAGGTGGTGGTCCCTGCGGATCGACAAGGGGGAACCCCCACCTTCGAGGGGACACCGGTCGGGGGTGAGCGCTCAGCGCGAGAGTCTCCTGCTCAAGGGGGAACTCCCGTTGGGCTGACGGTCACTTCCTCACCGGCGTTGGTGACCTGTGACTCTGCCACTGCCATTCTGGCGGCGCCAGCGATTGTTCCGACTCCGGCAGCGCCGATCGTCGCTTCTGCGATCGTGACTACCGGTACTCCGACTGTGGCTTCATCCTCTGTCGAAGATGCCTCTCTCTCTCTCCTATGGAATGCTGGCGAAAGAAGCAGGTGGTGCGAGCTGTGGCCAATTTCGAAGACACTCTGGCCCACTGCACTCGGCAGGTTTTGGAGGGGAATTGTCCCTTCGAGGAATTCAAGGAAGTTCTCGAGGACGACGCGTCCGTTTTGCGTAAGAGGCTTGGCATCACCGCGGCGAGACCCTACTTTCAGCGCCTGAACGCAGTGGAGGTGGCGGTTCAGCAGCTGCTCACTCTTCGTGCGGAGAGTTCCAATCTCTTTGATCTCGCCTCTCGCGAAGTTCGAGTAACTATGGCGGACCGGGATCGCCGCCTGGATGAGAATCTGACGCTGGAGTTAAAGTTGTCAGCGGAGCTGGAGCAGGCCAAAGCCGAGGATGCACGGGTGGCTCGCGAGCAAGAGACGGTTGATAGCCGGTTCTCCCGACTTTCCTTTGAAGTGGAGAGGCTAAAACGGGTCATAGCTGACGCGCAGGCTTCTCTGGCTGTTCAAGGGAAGGCCCTTGATCAGGTGGCAAAGGAGTTGGAGGGTGTTGAGTCCCGTCGGCAGTTGACTACTGACTCGGTTGGGGAGAAGGATCGAGCTCTCAAGGGTGTCAAGGTGGCCATTCAAGACTTGATCTTGTGCACGGAGGAAGAGATTCGCCGAGAGGTCTTAAGGAGGCTTGAGCTCCGCCATGCTGAAAAAATTCGTGAGGCGGAACTGCGGTTGAAATCCTTGTAATTCGCCTTTAATTTTTTTTTGCTGTAACAGGACTTCTTTTTCATGAATGAAATTATCCTTTTGTTTCTGGCGATTATGGCTTGTGTGCATACTATATTTAGCATAGATATTTTAGTGCACTAATTGATGTCAATGTTTGAGGGAAATTTCTCTTGGCGGATTCCAGCTACAGACCCGTTTCGCCTGCTGGCGAATCTTGCAAATTGATGAACTCGTAGTTGCTCCGTTAACGGTGATCCTAGATACAGGTGGACTCCGCTTTTAGCGGGTCGTGTGTCCTCCCACGTGTATGTCAGTTACGGAGACGTGGGTGCGCCGTCTTGCCTTAATTGCGGTGCGATGGGTCTCTTCGTCCTTCACGCCCGATCCGGGCCGTCGGTTAGAGATTATGCCCCGAAACCATCAAATCTCAACCGCTCATACGGGATGCGGGATATTCGGCTTCCTCCTTAACTGTTCGGGACTGAAGGGTCCAATCGAACCGCACATAACCTCCTAGGATCGGGGTATTTTAGTACCTTTTCCCTTCGTCAAGAAAAGCCAAGGCTTTCTCATCGTTCCTCTCAGAAGAGATCCTGATTACCTTGTGTCTCCCAGATGGCACCGAAGACGAAGAGGGTTACTTCCAAGAAGAGGAAGGAGGCGTCTTCCTCGGGTGCGGCCGGAGCAGCCGCTGCTAAAGGTATGTTCCCCGTTCAAACCCTGTTTAGACATGGATAGGTATCTCTTGCTTAGATCCCTCCTCCATGCCCTCACTGTGCTTCTCAGCCCATGATGATGCACCGCTTCCTGAGGAGCACGAGGCGGAACCTATCTTGATATCCGATGATGAGCCCGAGAGCCCGGAGGCTCCTCCTGCCCAGGGTTCTGCTCCGCAACCAGGAATGGAACCTTGTCTCGAGGTTCCCCCAATTGCGGCGCTCGCCCCTGGTCAAAAACCTACTCCCCCTGGCTCCTCGTCTTGGCAGGCCCGCGTCGAGGAGTTCGAGAACGCCGTGAGACAGGTAATTTCTCTTGTCGACCTCGGCTTGGGTAGTTTTGCCAGTTTCAAGCAATCTCTCCTGGACCGTGCGGTAGACATTCGACGATCGGGCAAAAATCGGCTTTTCACCCGTTGTATGCGAGAACTTCGTCTTCTGGAGTCGCGTATGATAGGGCTAGAGGCATTGCTGCGGGAAGGCCCCGAAGTTTATATGGAGTCTTGCCTGGCTTTCATCAAGCGTAGGGAGGCCCATGAACAGGAGATCCGCTCCAAAGAGATCGCTGATTTGGAGTACACCGCCAATTTCTAGGTGGATCACCATCGCTCGTCAGAGGAGGAAGTCATCGACCTTAATCACACGATAGTTCACCTGCGAACTGAACTGGGACATGCGGAGGCGAGGTTGGAGAAGCTCCAGACCGACGTCGTCATTGCCCGTGAGAAGGCTAAAGCGGCAACTCAGCGCCTCTTGGTGTTGCGGGAACAAGACGCTGTCGCTAAGTCGAACTCCGAGGAGCGGATTAGGAAAGCGGCCGAGGACAAGGCTCGAGAGGACCACGCGAGACGGGTAGCATTGGCCAAGGCAGAGATTTCCACTTTCAGTGTGTTTGATTGAGATCCCCACCATGTATTCGTGCCTAAGACACTTTGTTTATCCGTCTTGCTTAATTTTGAAACTATGCCATGACTCGTGAAGTCATGACCTGTTCAAATGTATTATCTTAAACACTGGGTGCATGTTTTGCTTCTTCGAACGTAATATTATGACTTGCGTGATTTGCAAAAACATAACTTTGTTCAAATGTACCGTCTAGAAGCATTTGATGTAGTTTGTCTTCTTCCTCGTCGTGTTCCTTTTGGATATAAACCCTTTAATATTTCTTTGGCATAGCCATCAGCGGTTTCAGGTCGCAACACTTGGGTGAAAACCCAACTCAAATACGGGTCGGCAAATTCGCCGAGAGAGTCGTGTTAAACCGTCGGTGAGTTCGCCGTGAGGATTAACTTCGACTGCTGGCGTATTCGAGCCGTGGGTGAATCTCTAGTATTGGCGGATTTGTGCCGATGTCGCTGGCGAATTTAGAACGCAAGCGAGACTCCCGAAAAGGCGATTTTAGGTTGTAGGCGAAATCTCGTGCCACGCGTCTTCCAGCGGGCCCAAATGCTTGCCAGCTAAGGAATTAAAGACGTGTCAATGCCCATTAATGGCGAAGTAACAGGGTGCCTTGCTTCTTGGGCTTCATCCGATTGGTCGGTTCGGGTCTCGAGAAGCGGGGCTTTAAATGGTGTTGAGCCCGAAGCGTCGCGAGGCATCTGGACCGCTCGATCGTTCGAGGGGACAGATCGTGACCGTCAGATTTTCAGATATATTCCCCGTACTCGCCGTTTCTTCAGCCACGCTCCTTCTTTTTCGAGAAAAGTCTGCGAGACGAAAGATCACCGTCGCAAACCCTTCCACTCCATGGCCTCCGATTCCGAACATAGTGTGCCCGAAGAGGTGGGCTCTTCCGCCACCGTGGTTAATATTGACGCCCCACTGGCTTCTCCCGTGGGTTCAGCCCAAGGGTCTTCCGTTCCAGATCCCTTGGCTCACCCAGCGTTCGTCCCCCTTGTGCGGCTGGAGGACTTGGTACGGGGGGTCGCCCTTGAGGTCGGGGTGGGCGTCGGCCGGTACTATGATGTGCTTCCCCTCGTGGAAGCGGGCTTAAGGGAGATCCGCCGGTCGGGCGATGTCTCGCTCGCACGCAACTGCGAGCAGGAGCTCCATCGAGTGGAGGAGTGGATGTATCGCCTCGAAGAGGTGGTCCACGAAGATCCTTCCAACGTGCCGCCGCCTATCTCCCTGCGCCTTCTGCTCGAGCGCGAAGAAAGGACGAAGCAGATCCTGGCGAAGGAGGCCGAGGTCCGACGTCTGTGAAAGCGGCACCAAACGGTGCTGGACCGGATGGACGCCTACCTGGACCGGGCTTTCTTTGAGGACGCCGGCACTCTCCGTGGCGAGGCGAAGTTGCAGGAGCGTTCGCGCGAGGCGGGGAAGCTCGGAGAGGCTGCCAGGGAGGTGGAGAGGGCGCTGCAGCTCCTTCGTCAGGAAGAGGAGGACAGCGAAGCAGATTTGGCGAGGCGGCAGCAGCAGCAGAGGGAGAAGGCGAAGATCCATCGTGAGAAGGCCCTCGCGAAAGCCAAGGCCAAAATTGGGTCCTTTAGCTTGTTGAAATTTCTGTAATGCTCTGTTTGCTTAAATCTGTTCTTTTGTTCCTCTTTTCTTTTGCTGTTTTGTCAACTTAGTCGGTGCTTCAAGCACCGTAACTTGAAAAACTTATGCGTGCAAACTTTGGCCCATAATGGCCTTAAGCTCTTGCTTATTTTCATTTCATATGCATAGTTTTCTGCCTTTTCTTCCTGTTTGTGTTGTTCTGGCATTTGAGTTGGATTTGTTGAGCACTTGACCGTCTGTTCTGAACTTAGTCGTTTTGGGCTCTTGTTCTGCTCTCGGTTGCTTACAGCGTGGGATCGGGTTGACTCCGATTTTCGCGTTGTAGCTCCAGTGGGATCAAGAGAGTAACACTCGGCTTGCAGCAGAGAAAAGTCGTTCGCTCCTGCGGCCGACTGAAAATCTCAACTTCGACTTGCCATTCGGCAAGCTGTCGCTTGAGGAATCGGCAGAGATGTGATTTGCCAACCTGCTCTTGACAGTTGTCGTCGTCTGAATAGGCGGCGACAGGTGATAATCAAATCGTCAGGGATGTAGGAATATGACGTTCGATTGTTGTAGGGGCCCTCACGTGGTAGGCCGCTACCCATCAGTTATCCTAAGGGAATGTTAGGATAGCTGGAATAGGCCAGATAGTTCAGGGACGTAGGAGTGTGACTATTGACAGAAGTAATAACACGTCGCGTGGTAGGTTATTACTTAGGCTATGTTATTCGTCGGAATAACGGCGCCAATCATCAGAGGTGATCATTAACCTGATGGGGTTTTGTCACGATTGGAGCGACTGTGGGGGACCTACCATTCTTATGAAGAGGATTGGTAAGTAGATTGTGTCAGAGGTTTAATGTTAACGTGACAGGGAATGTCGTGATTGGAATGACTTTGGGGACCCACCATCCTCTGGAAGAGGATTGGCGAGTTGATTTGGTTTGTCGCGATATGAACGACTTTGGTGGATTCGCCATCTCGTTGAGAGGATAGGCGAAATGAATTGGTTTGTCGTGGTATGAACGACTTTAGTGGATCCGCCATCTCGTTGGAGAGGATAGGCGAATTGAA
>BQKN01000121.1:575135-586271 GCA_022839385.1 Asparagus kiusianus | reverse complement strand
GACTTTAGTGGATCCGCCATCTCGTTGGAGAGGATAGGCGAATTGAATTCTGCCAGAGGCTTTCGCCATAACGGATGGAGTAGGGACAGTTTAGCCTCGTATACCAATTGGAGGGTTTGAGAACCAGTTTATACTCATGTACTTGTGGGAGTTAGTGAAGAAGAACTAAGGGTAGTACTTTTTCAAGTATTTACCGTTGATAGGCATCATGATCTTGTCGCCATTGGGCTTGACGAGGCGGTAGGCCCTATTCGAATAGACTGTTTCTATTACGAATGGACCCTCCCATTTGGATTGAAATTTGTCTTTCTTCTTGGAGGTGAGAATCATTGGTCGGCGAACGGCCAACACCAGCTCTCCTTCCTTGAAGGCTCGGCGCCTGACTTTCTTGTCGAAAGCCTTCGCCATCCGGGCTTGGTAGAACTCAATATGCTGTTGAGCTTCTAGCCGCTTGTCATCCAACGCCTCGAGCTCGGCGAGTCGTTGTCGGTGATTGTCTTCCACCGTCATCCCTGCTGCCAAAGCGACGCGGAGGGACGGGATCTGAATCTCTAATGGCAATACGGCCTCACAGCCGTATACCAAGGAGTAGGGCGTATGGCCAGTCGGCGTGCGAACCGTGGTGCGATACGCCCACAAACTTTCGCCAAGTTTCTCGTTCCAGTCGCGTTTGCTGGTTGAGGTCAACTTGGTCAAAATTTTGATGATCGTTTTGTTGAAGGCCTCTGCCAAACCATTTGCTGACGGGTTATAGGCCGTGGACAAGAGGTTCTGCATTCGGAACTTGTCGCAGAACCTGGTGAATGCATGACTGACAAATTGCGTACCATTGTCGTGAATGATACGTCGTGGTATGCCGTACCGGTAAATGACGTGGTGTTTGATGAACTTAATCACGTCGTTAGTCTTGACTTCTCTCAAGGGGACCGCTTCGGCCCATTTAGAGAAGTAGTCAGTGATCGCAAGAATGAAGCGATGACCTCTCGCCGATGGCGGGGATATTGGTCCAACTATGTCCATCCCCCATGCCTCGAAAGGCCACGAAGCCTTTGTTGGGTGTAGGTCTTCAGGTGGCTGGTGCATGTAGTTGGCATGAATCTGGCATTCGTGGCAGCGCTTTGCGTAGGCGACGGCGTCCTGAACCATCCCAGGCCAGAAGTAACCAGTCCTTCGTAGGCGATCCCAAAGTTTGGGTCCGGGCTGGTGAGCTCCGCCGATGCCGTCGTGGGCCTCGCGTAGAGCCTCCTGTGCTTCCACTCTCGAGAGACATCGAAGCAACAAGTCGTCGTATGACCTTCGATACAATGTCTTGGTGATCGAGTCGTAGTAGAATCTCGTAGCTCGTCTCCGGACGGACTCTCGCTCCTTTGCATCCTCGGGCAATACTCCGTATAGGACGTAATCGATGATCGGGAGGCGCCAGTCCTCAGCACTGGGCTGATCGGAGACTTGATGGGTGGCGTTTGCTTCTGGAGCGTCTTTCAGTCGGAAGAGCTTCTTGCTCGCCACTGTGACTGACTGGATTGTTCCGTATGGTTGAGCCAAGTTGGCCGCCAGGGAAGCCAAGGCATCCGCATGTGTGTTCTTGGAACGCAACACATGCTCAATGCGGAAGCTCTCAAATGATCCGACTAGTCGGACAGCCGCCTTGTGGAGTGGGATCAAGTCTTCGTTTCTAACCTCATATTCGCCGGTCATCTGCTTGACGATGAGCTGGGAATCGCCGTAAGCTTCGAGATGTCTTACTCCTAGCTCTTCGGCCAGCTCGAGTCCGACGAGTAATGCGTTGTACTCGGCCACGTTGTTGGTACATGGCTCTGTCAAAGAGAAGGCCCGGGGCAGCACGTGGTTGCGTGGAGAAGTGATGACTACCCCCACTCCAGCAACAATAGAGCCATCCGGGGCTGCACGAGACGCGCCGTCGAAGAACATCTGCCACACATCCGGTAACGACGTTACATTGACTTCAAGTGGCTCGTCTGGCAAGTCTTCAAACAAGTCGGTTTTTGATACCAGTGGGTGACTGGCCATGAGATCGCATATGGCTTGACCTTTGACCGACTTCTGTGGCCTGAAGTGAATGTCGTACTGAGAGAGAAGAAGTGCCCATCTAGCTAAGCGCCAATTTAGCGCCGCGGGTTGCGTCATGAAGACTCGAATGGGGTTCATCCGTGAGATGACGTGGATTGTTTGGCCAACCAAGTAGTGTCGCATCTTTTGGATGGCGAACACCAAGGCCAGACATTCTTTTTCGACCATTGGGTATCGTTGTTCGGCGCCTTGTAGGGTCCTACTAAGGTAGTAGATGCCTTGCTCGTGGCCGGCGTCATCGTTTTGTGCCAAGAGAGCACCCAGAGAGTGCTCCATGGCCCTAATGTAGATGAGAAATGGTTTCCCTGAAATCGGCGCAGCGAGGACTGGCGGCTTTGAAAGGTAAGCCTTGATGTCCTCAAATGCCTGCTGGCAAGGCTCGTCCCACACGAAGGAGGTGCCTTTCTTCATGAGCTTGGAGAATGGCTGACATTTGCCCGAAAGGTTTGAAATGAACCTTCGGATGTAGGCCAATCTTCCCTGGAGGCCCCTCAATTCTTTGAGGTTCCGGGGTGGTTGGAGCTCTTGGATAGCTCGCACCTTGTCTGGATCGATTCGGATCCCCTTTGTCGTGACGACGAAGCCGAGGAATTTACCACTAGCCATCCCTAGGAATGACTTAGTGGGATTCATCTTGAGTTGATGAGTCCTCATGAGTTCGAACATCGTCTTCAGGTCTTGGAGGTGGTCGCTCTTGTGACGACTCTTTACGACCAGATCGTCCACATAGCACTCTATCGTTTTTCGTAGATGGTCTCGAAAGATCAAGCTCATGGCGCGTTGGTAGGTTGCGCCGGCATTCTTGAGTCCGAAGGGCATAACGGTGTAGCAGTACACCCCCATAGGAGTTCTGAACGCGGTGTGTTTTTCGTCCTCGGGGTGCATTTTGATTTGATTGTACCCCGAGAAGCCGTCCATGAAGGACATCCTCTCGAATCTGCACGTGTTGTCAATGATGACATCCGTGATGGGTAGGGGAAATTCGTCTTTAGGGTACGCAGCGTTGAGGTCCCTAAAGTCGATGCAGATGCGGATTTTGCCGTTCTTCTTCAGCACCGGAACAATGTTCGCTACCCAGTCGGGGTGTTGTTCCTCTCTGATGAAGCCGGATTCGATGAGGTTCTTTACTTTGGCTTCGATCGCCTCCATGATCTGGGGGCGAAACCACCTTTGCTGCTGTTTAACTGGCTTGGCGTCTGGGTTGATGTTGAGGCGATGTGTGGCGATCCGCGAATCCAAGCCAGGCATGTCCTCATAATTCCATGCGAAGACGTCGATGTATTCCCATATGAGGGCAATGAGATCCTCCTTTTCTTGAGGAGGCAGGCTACCACTGATGAATATGGGCTTGGGACTCTCGTCAGTTCCCATATTCACTTGGAGGATTTCGTCCTCGGTGGGCGGTTCTCGTTGCTCGAAGCGACTACTCCATTGGGCGTTAACATGACGATCCCACGTCTCGTCATAGAGTGGAAGTTGCTCGTCTGTCGCCATCTCGGCGGGATCCATTGTAGTCATGTTGATCGTGAGGCCATCGAATAGGTCCCTCACGCTGACATCTGAGTCCCATACTGAGGTTACCGACGACTGATCCCCAAACATGCGTAGTCAGAATCTTCGTTGACCTGGAAATATAAATCTGACGAGGAGGAGGAGTAGCCTAAGCCTCTCCTAGTCCGGTTGAAATAATTCGAGGGTTTCCCCTTAGGTACGTAGGCGGGTCGGATGACCGTCTTGCGTCCTCGGCCGTAGTTGAGGCCTTCTAAGCGAGTGAGGTCGTACCCCATGTCGCTCATCATGCGTCTCGCAATTCGACTGTATTGCGAAAACTGGGGTGTCGGGTCTTCGTCTTCGGACTCGTCCCAGAGCGTACGCAAGGGACGATCGACTCGACCGAAAATAATATCTTTTCGATATCTATTTCGGGCTGGCACAACAAATACGGCTTGCGACGAGTCAATTGGCGGCCCCCTCGCGGCGTATGACGAGCAGACTGACATGTGTAGGGAAGGATCTCGGTAGAGTCCCGACCATAGATCGTTGGGTTCATCGTCCTCAGACGTAGAACAAGACGACACATAAGCAAAGTTGGATTTTTCATTGACGACAATCTTTCCCGCCTGAACAGCGTTGGTTACATGATGACTCTCATAACCAATTACAATTGACTCGAAATCGTTTAAGATTAGATTGTTGCCGTACTCAGGCTCGCTGTCCGCCTCGTTGCCGCTTTCTGGCTCCTCAACCGGCGGTTCGACGGAGTCTTGATACAGCAGAGAGTCTGTGAAGTAGTTTTCGACGCCTTTGAAGGGTTGTCTGTCGGCCACTACAGTCTTGACGCGTTCATAATCGTCAACATACTTCAGACATTGGTGCAGAGTGGATGGGACTATCCGGTTGCCATGAATCCACGGGCGCCCTAGGAGCACGTTGTAGGAAGGCTCGGCATCGATGACATAGCAGGTCACCTCCGTCTTCATGTCGCCTATGCGACATTTCAGGCGGATTTTGCCCAGTGGCCGCGTCCCTGTGGCGTTGAAGCCAAAAATGGTCGTGGTGGTTGAGGACAGACGCTTCGGTGGTATCCCTAAGTGCTTGATCAGTTTCAGAGGCACGATGCTCAACGCGGAGCCTAGGTCGACTTGGATCCGATCTACTCTCGCCGATCTAACATATCCCGTGAAGTACAGTGGTCGATCGTGAGTCGTACTCTTAATTAGCATATCCTCAGGAGTGAAGGTAATGCAAGGGACTCGCCTCTCGGAGACTTGGCAACAAGTCGTGCATTCTCGTTCCGCCTCTGTCTCTTTCGAGAAGTGGGTTGAGAACGCCTCTGAGTCCGCCAACGCCTCTTGCAGGGCTTCGCGAGTGGACCTAGACAACCGGAGGAGGTCGTACATGGTGATTCGCGCCGGGATGCTTTTCAACTGTGCGAGCACGTTGAACCGGAAAGGTTAGCGACTTGAGCTAGGTGCATCTGGATTGGGAGGGGTTGTGGCGGTTGGCCTCGCGGGAGGTCTTACCGCATTCTCTATCCTCGCGGGGTATTCTTTGGCGAACTCCTTTCCCGCCCTCGTGGCGAAGACGTTGGCGTCCTCCTCGGAATTGGTCAGGGCGGCTACTGCTACGTCATCTGTGTCTAGGGTAGCATAGATGATGTTGCAGTGTTTTCTCTTGGCCTCCTTTGGAGGCTTTGCGCTCCACTGCTCATCGTCGAGGAGGTCTGGGTGAACCCACATTATCTGCCCTGATGGCAGGGTCTGCGGGACTAAGCCCTTCTCTCGTTGGTTGTGAGGATCGTCGTTGGTGATCTTCAGAATTGCTTTGGGGATAGGAATCACCCCCGCCGGAGCTTGGACTTCGGGGAGATTTGTCCCGAAGCTCAAGGTGATCATGTTTGTGGTCACCTGCTTCTGGACCTTCTCCTTCTTCAAGACTCCCGCGTCGTAGAGGGCCTGGAGTTTGTCCTTGAGGACGTAGCATTTGGTCATGTGGTGACCAAGGAACCGGTGATAAGCGCAGTATGTTGGGTCGCCGGTTTTTTCCGCCTCTTCAGGCTTCGTGGCCTCAAGCAGCTTGATTCGACCACTCTTGAGTAGAGTATCGAGCGTCTCTACCACCTGGTCTTCTTTGAAGTCATACTGCCGCGGGGGGCGTTGCTCAAATTGCCTAGGCTTCGGCCTCGGGGCAGTCTTTGGTGCTGGGGCAGAGTCGACTGCCATGATCTCCTTTCCCCTTGTTCGAGGGGGATTCTTTGGTGCGGCTGGTTCTGCAGCTCCCTTCTTGGGTTGTGGTTCTTCGGCCTCGAGCCTCTTGATCATGTTTTCTATTTGCTCGCCTTGACGAACAAGTTCTTTCCACGTCCGGGTTTCTACCGCGCCTATCTTAGACAAGATATGGATCGATAGGTTGTTGCGACACATCTCGATTAGCGTCGACTCGGAGACTTGGTCTCGACAGTGGACGGACCGATTCCGGAACCTTTTGACGAAGTCATTGACTGATTCCGACTTTCGTTGCTTTTCGGCAAGGAGAGTAGCCATTGATACTTCGGTGTCGTCGTCGAAGAAGCGGGCTAAAAAGAGCTTTTCGA
Source organism: Asparagus kiusianus (assembly GCA_022839385.1). NCBI lineage: Eukaryota > Viridiplantae > Streptophyta > Magnoliopsida > Asparagales > Asparagaceae > Asparagus > Asparagus kiusianus. Next base: position 580,087 of record BQKN01000121.1, on the reverse strand, counting down.
CGTCAGCCCATGCTTTGATGGAGCCGGGCTCCAGCTTGCGGAACCATTCAAAGGCCACCCCTTTGAGGGTGCCTATGAATAGTCGTGTGAGAATGGCGTCGTTCCCCGTAAGAAATCCGGTTTGCGCCATGAAGTAGTAGATGTGCTGCGAGGGCGAGCCCTTGCCGTCGAATTGCACCAAGCTGATCGGCTTGAACTTTACTAGGTATGGGACCGTATCCCATTCAATAGGGTAGGGGCGGACCACCCCCAGCTTGTTCATATTCTGCTGAAGCTTCAGCGCGTTGAGCTGATCCTGGAACTCATCGAACCTCTTGTCACGAGAACCATCACCAGTATGCGACGTTCCTAGCGACGTCTTAGAGGAGTAATCAGATAGTGGATTACTGTTATCCTCCATTTCTATCGCCGGACGGCGCGGAGGCACCCACTCCTGGTCCCCGGTCCGTCGGGGTAAGGGGCGTTGGGCTTTCTTCTTCTTCTTCTTTTTGTTCAGCAATTGCTCCATCATCTCTCTTAGAGAGTCGATGGTCGCCTGCTGTTCCTCCAGTTTTTGGGTCATCGTCTGCTCGTGGGTGAGCTCCGTCATGTGCACCCACGCCCTCGCGTCCTGACTTGAGTGCGAAGTTTGAGACGTGGCCGCTGCCGAGTGAACCTCGTCTTCGCCGTAGAAGGGAGGGGCTACTGCGGAGTAGTCAATCCTGACGATCTTCCTTCTGCGACTACGGGTACGCTGATATATGCCTTCTTGCTGGGTTCGGGCGAACTGGGGATTGGGTCCCAGAACGTAATCCGAATCCGGGGAATCGGAAAATACCGTCTTGCCCTTGTCCGTCATGTTGATGGTGACGGATGGGAGCTCTAAGTCGTCAGTAGCGCGTCTCTTTTGGTGACGATGCCTCCGACGGGAGACCCTCTGTCGAGAGGGTTGCTGAGAAATCCTCTCAAACACAGAAGGTTTCACCGTTTCTACGCATTGGCAGTCGGCGAGCACTGTGTGAATGAGTCTTTCGCAGTGGCACTGAGGGTTCACCTCCTGTATGGTGCGCTTGCGAATCAAATATTCTCGTAGATCTTCCATGGGTGGTTGGTGACAACCCCCAGTATCGGAAGGACTACTCGGGTGAGTACACGAGAGGCCTTTGGATGCGTCCTCTGGTGCACAATGGGTGGAATGTTGCGGCGTCGGAGTTAGGCGGTTTCGCCTTGACGGGCGAGTTTTCGCGCTTGGGCGAACTCTAGCGTGTAGGCGAGTCTCAGCCCTTTGTTTAAACGAGCGGGCTCGCGACACGTCGCCTATTTCCTTGCCTTTGCGCTTATTCGCCAAGATCTCATGGCGAGGCTCGCCAGCCTTCGAGGATTCACCTTTTTGGATAGGCCCACTCACTTGGGGTGGTTTGTTCGCGTCAGGGATATGACCTGAAAAGCAAAGTCCACCTGAGCGGGTGGTCCCATCCTTCTCGGTTGGCGCCCCTGATTTGGAGGGCCTCCCGATATTGGGCGAGTTGCCCTCTTGTCTTTCGCTTCTCGGGCCTGTATGGTGGTTCAGGCCGTTGTGTGAAGCGAAGATTTGGGCTTTCTGCCCGACAAGCGTCCGCCGTCGCTGTTGGTTAGTTCTCCCAGCGGAGGGGGAACTTGCGTGAGCAGTGGCGGGGTGGCTCGTGCCGGAACGAACTGATGTTTCTTTCGGGATAGGTACTACTGAGGGTCGTTTGGCGACCCACTTAGTAGACCCTTCCCCCCTACTCTCGATCTGGGACTTGGCCTCGAGAGTGTTTGGGGTGGATTTCCCCATCGGGACTCCGGTAGAGCCTTCTGGCGTGGGAGCTTTAGCCGTCTGAGGTCGGCTCCCGTGCGTGGCTCTGTGGCGCTTGCGGGCTGCTTCGCCACCGGAAGAGGAGGAAGACAAGTACTCTTCGTACTTGGCCTGATCAAACTCGATTTCTAGGGACTCCACTGTCGTCCCAGTAACAACCTCGTCGAACTGAGCTACCACCATCTCGTTTGAAGAAACAGCTGCTCCCACTGTGGTCGCCATCTTCTGTAGGTGTAAATTTCTGATTTTCCCGGGAAAGGGGAGGGATTTTGTTTGTATTTATAAGAAAGCTTATTACAAACTAAATCAATCTGAATTACGACAGAAGCAGAGGGAATGCCCTCTTTGTTTAAATTTGTGGGGACTTTGAGGTAGCTACAGGATGCTTCGCCCGGTGCTCGCGCCGGGTCTGCTTCCCTTGGACGGTTCGACCGAGGTTGTTGGGGAGAGCTTCAGTACTCAGTAGAAGCTCTGGATAAAGGAGTTCGGATCCTTTCGTTCCTTGGAGATCCTTGATTGATCGATCTTTTTTTTTTGTTTTCTGATCGATCTCTCCCTCCCTTCCTTTTTTTTTGGCTGCTGCAAGGAGCTTTTTTAAGTGGGAGGGGGACCGTTTGGCTGTCCCTTGAACCATGGGATGTGACCATACACTGTTCAAGGACATCCTATTGTCCCCTGTACAACAAACGATTGTCTTTTGGGGTTACATGTCGTGTCACGTCGTGTAGGAGCGGGAAAGCCCTTCCTCGCACTCGTGACGGCGACTGCCAGACACTTGAGTGGACCTGGACAGCTCGTCGAATGCTGGTGGCTCTAACCTTTCGCTTGGAGTGCGGTACGCTGTATTTATGTGGATGCAGATGGCTCTGGCAACCGTCCGCTCACTTGTGCGGCGAGGTACCGAGTGACCATCCGGCGGTCCTGAGATGCTGTACCCTTTCTCCCCTCACCCTATGTCTGAATAGGGGCGGGAGAATGGACGTCTCATGCCTGGACGGACTCCAGACAGCTTGCCGCGCATCGGCGGCTTCGGCTCTCCATTCTGATGGGTGAGGTAACCCGCATTTATGAGTCTACAGGCCGGTTCGGCGCCCGTCTCGTTCGCTTGAATTACGGACTGCCGTCTGACGAACTTGGGGTACTGTGCCTCCTTACCTTGCATCGTGGGAGACAGAGAAGGCTTGTCCCTGGAAACCTGGTCTCTGGCTCACGTAGGTAGACGTGGCTCTTGGCAAGTGGCCTTGGCATTTGGGGGCGGATTTGAGCTCCTCTTCGGCGGACGGATTTGGCTAATGATGGCGGATTCGCCTCACTGGCGGATCCATGTGATTTGGCGGGTGCGACCGATGTGGGGGCCCTCATGCCGGCGAATCCACTTAGTAGGTTATTCTCCTAAGAGAGGGTAGCCCTGTTCTGTGGGCGAATTCGTTCACTAATCCGCCGTGGTAATTTTTACCGTCTACATAGGGTTTTTCTCAGATGAAGAAGAGGCTCTCACGAATTACAGCAATATATATTGTAGGCATCGAAAATTGCCTATAGGTCTTCACGAACGGCTCAGTGCTAAGAAAAGATGATGAACGTCACTATCCAGTTACAGAAGTTTGATTGACGTCGACTAACATTTAAAGTGAATCGACGAACTACGTGAAGTAACAGAGTTTCAGAATAATGAGGATACGAACTGATCGGGAGACCCGCTTCGCTTACAAAAGGCAAAACACCACTTGTATCCCGGTTTAATCCATAACGATCTAATCATCGAAGCTTATAAATCTCCTCGTCGGCTTTCCAACGTACTTTGAATCACTCAATTCTGAGTTCGGATGAAGAAGTTACGACAGAAACGGACGAATATGCAAAAAGAAGCGTCTCAGCCCGAGTTGAGACACCCCAAGGTGTCTCGGCACATTGGGAGACACCCTAAGGTGTCTCGGCCCGAGCTGAGACACCCTAAGATGTCTCGGCCTCGCTGAGACACCCTGGGGTGTCTCCAGCCCCTAAAAATGCCTGTTATGTGGTTTTAACCGCCTGGATCTCCTTGGAGCCTATAAATACAGCCCCTAGAGCCTTATTTTTTCGGATCTAGAATTCTCGAGCGTTGGCGAAGCCCTGCCGGATTGAAGATCAAAAGTGCACAAATTTCAGAGAGGAGGAGGGTTAGAGATCTGATCGAGTTCGTCAGCATAAAGAAGAAGAGCTCGTTAGATCTGCAGTTCTCGTATTCGTTCCTTAAGATTACCCCGTTGTGGTGATCTTAAGAAGATCAATTATCTCACTGTTGCCGAGATAAGCGCTACGGCTTCTTGATTCATTCACGAATCGACGAAGCTCTGCCTAATTCTTTAGCAATCAGATCTGATCGATGGTGGTCTACGGATATCAACGTTCCCGTCACAGGCTAAGATCCCACGCAAGTAGAAGACCGATAAACAATCTCTGTGCTGTTTGAAGAGAATTGTGTTGTTTGTTTTCATTGTGTAAAGGTCTTATAAAAAGACTAATTTTTTGTTTTTGTTGTAAACGTCTGAAGTTTGTAATGAACACTACAATGAATCAAACAATTTTCTCCGCAATCAAGCTGGCGACCACAGTAGGAGTCAACAGCCTCGCTGCCGAAGCTGTCGTGCCGTAGCCGACGATCAAGATACCTGTATTCGAAAAGGTCGAGTACGAATTCGACCAGTAGAAATTTAAAGAGTACATCTCCTCCTCCTCCTCCAGATCTTCTCCTCCTCATAAGCACAGGAAGATCTCCTCCTCCCAGAAGATCCGCCGGTCTCCAGATCTAAAGACCCAAGAAGTCGATCTCCCCGTAGTCGATGCTGCAGTTGCACCTTGTAACGATCCACCAGCATCCGATGAGACCAGATCTGTAGATCTGAACTCCTTCGCGATCAAGGAGCTAACTGCTGAAGGTACGTCAACTCTATCAAAGAGAGCACGTCAAAGGAAACGCCAACGCCTCGCGTGCCAATTCACCAAGGCTTTGGATCAGGTGGATGGAGTCCGTTATCAAGCAGATCTGGAGTTCAGAAAACGCCAAGTGGCTAATCTATCGCCACGACTGTAGACGGTAAAAACTACCACGGCAGATTAGCAAACGAATTCGCCCACAGAACAGGACCACCTTCTC
>BQKN01000121.1:562261-575125 GCA_022839385.1 Asparagus kiusianus | reverse complement strand
GCTTCTGTTGTAATTCAGATTGATTTAGTTTGTAATAAGCTTTCTTATAAATACAAACGAAATCCCTCCCCTTTTCCGGGAAAATCAGAAATTTACACCTACAACGACCAGCATCGGGATCCTCCTCCCGACCTCCGATTAACGAATGGGTTCGTATCAAACGAACCCACTCTACTCTCGAGGAGAGAATCCAGAAGCGCCGCACCTTGCTTGCGCATGCCCGGATCCTTGTACGAAAAGCACAGGAAATGCAAAAGGACGAAGCAGTTAAGAGATCGCCGAGATCCAAACAAGTTTGGATGCCAAAAATCAAATCAGCGCCTAAGGCAAAAGCAGGCGACGTTGCTCTCCGGCCTTCGTCAACTCCAGATCCTGCTCCCGCACTTCCGGTAAAGCCCTATGATAGCGTGGATCTCTCCAAATCTAGAATCCTATTGAAGGATCACATTGGCTCTCTACCCGAGGATCGAGGCAAAGCACCTATTAAGGAACGCTTGGGACCATTAAAGGAACCCCGAGCAAACATCCAGACTGGGGGTAGTACGCGACCTCCTAACAAGTTGATTTCTGCAACACGATTGGGGGTGCGTGCAGAAAACCAGGAGCACATTAAGGTTTCACCCTCACAAAAGTGTGATTCCAAACGTGTGACTCCTGTAGATGCCAACAAGGCAATGTTTACTCAGAGGAAAATGCGTCAAACAGACGAACGCGTTATACTTGAGAATTCATGTAAACAGCCGATAGGTTAATCTGACTGCAACGTCGATGAGTTGTACTATCGGGCTGGGGGTACGAATAAATCTCAAAAGAAAAGTACCTGGGAAGCGGACTCTCACTGTCCGTGTAACAAAATTATCAGGGCAGTATTATCAGCATGTAGCTGCCCCAAGACCGCTCCACAGAGGGTCTCGATATTCGAGAGTATCTTCGCAGAAGCATTGAAACCCAAATCAAGGCGTTTTAGCAAGAGGCGATCAGCCAATCGAGATGACGAACTCCCAGCATTCACCATTAATATGGTCGATAAGGAGAAGTCTCCGATTACTTCTAACCCCGATTTTTCCCCAGGAAAGAGAGTCAATTCGGGGATAGCCCAACTAATGTCTCGGCTTCAATTAGAAGCCGTCGGGCCTGAACAATCCGTAGTCATCGCCAACATAACTGATAAGAGGAAATCTTCCCGACCTTCTGATTCAGACCCCCTCATATCACATCGTTTAACTCGGCTACGCGCAGGAGCTACTAGACGTAGAGATTATTTGAGGATGACCAGAGGACTATCCTCGGACGATGAAGCGTCAGACGCTTGCTCGGTAGTTGCTTCAGAAGCCACCGTATCTAATCCCGGACAATCTCGTGAGGTGTTTATGATCAACATCGAGGAAGTAGCCAAAAATGGTTGAGGATGCTTTAGCTAAGCAGAAAGAAGGATTCAAGATCGAAGTGGAAATGGCTATGCAGGAGATGAGACAAATGCACGACCAACAAATCCGAGCTTTATCGAATCAGCTAGGTGAGTCCATCCGTCGCAGCACTGCTAACCAAGCAGGTAGCGATTCAGATGTGGATGAACACAACGCTGGGGGTGGTCCCACTAAAAATAATGACGCTGGGGGTGGCCCCACCAATGATGATAACACTGGGGGTGGCCGCATTATTCCTCTTGAAAATTGTCCAAAACAGGATATAGATGATGACGAAAAGATGAAGGACCTCGAGAGCAAAATTAACGCTTTAATGTCTGCTCAAGAGGTAAAGAAGACCGGCATTCTGTGTCCTTACCCGAAAGAGTGGGATTCGATCCCGTATCTGGTGAAGTTCAACTGATCAACTTCACGCCGTTCGACAGGAAAGGCTCGCCCACTCAGCATCTAATCTACTTTAAGTCCCACTTGGGCACGATTTCTGGCAATGAGCCCTTGATGGTGCGGTCATTCGTTGGCACCCTTCGCGGGCCTACCTTCGATTGGTACCGTCGTCTCAAGCCCGGAAGCATCAACAGCTGGGAGGACCTGGAGAGCATGTTCCTCGCTCATTTCTTCGATGATGACGCTGAAGTGTCGATGAGGACACTCTTCGATGAGAAACAAAAAGACAAAGAGTCGGTGGATACCTTCATCAAACGCTTCCGCAATCAGGCAATGAACTGCAAGGATCCCGTCACAGAGGAATTCGTTTTGCAAACATGTCATAACAACTTGTCCATTAACATCTTGGACGTTATGGGAGTAGAGCCGCTCAATACCTGGAAAGAGTTGAAGGTGCGCGGAGAGCAGGCCGAACACTTTCTCAGAAGGAAGAAGGTCGAAAGAAGCCAACCGATGGCTAACCCTCTGAACCCGAGTCTCATTTCCCATGATGAAGGGAAGGTACCTACAACAGTTGTTGATGTTAATCATACGTCGCAACAGCAACCCCGAAGACAGCAGAAGACTTCGGATTCGAGGCTCCAAAAAGAGTACTCATTCAAGGACGAAGACGTTCCAGCCATCTTCGAGACCCTTCTTGAAAACAACAAGATTAAGCTACCACCCATCACAAATCAGGAGGAAGCTGACAATACTACGGATCCGAAGTACTTCGCGTACCATAGGGGGATCCTCCATCCCATAAAGACTTGCTTTACTTTAAAGAATAGCATCCAAACCTTGGTTGAAGCCGGCGTCATAACGTTAGGATAAGTAAAATAAGAACGCCAATACTCCGACAAGTATAAGAGTATAAACTGCTTCTCAATCCTCCAACCGGTATATGAGGTTAAACTGCTCCCTGATACTCCAATAGGTATATGAGTCTAAACTGTTTCCCACACTTGACGGAAAGTTCCTGGAGAATTTTTTACATGTAATATTCTTAAGGATAACCTGGTCATGTAACTCACTATGAAGTTAGACCCAGTTTCGCGAAGGAAGCTGGGGGTGGATGATTCATGTAACGGGAAATTCCCGGAAGAATTTTTACATGTAATTTTCTTAGGGATAACCCGATCATTACAAATAAAGTGATAAGTACTAAACCCACCGTGATTTCCGAACACTCTTTTGCTGAGACAAGATTCGATCACTTCATTAGATCAATCATCCTTCACAAAACTCTCATTGGTGTTTGACGACTCATAGTCTTCCATCACAAAATCCCCCACCGATCAGACTAATTGACGGTGGGACCACCAAAATTCCTTTCGATTGAATCCACTCAAACTTCTATGTGTTTGTGCACTCAACATTCCCATTATTAAATTCCGGACATAATGCTTGGAATTTTGATCTGTCAATCTTTGACGAATTATCAAACCCCTTCGTGTTAAGTCCTTATCACTTGACACTAAGAACCCCTACTGAGTGATTTGTACAAGTCAACACTCCTACTATGATTTATACTCCCACTTCCACTGTTTACCTGGTCAAACCTTCTTACAGTTAGGACCACAGCCAAAATCTCCTCTCGATTCCTCCAATGAACGAGAGATCCATAAATCGAGCGATCAAACCTTCTTACAGTTAGGATCGTCTCAAACATCCCACTCCGTCAAACCTTCCTACAATTAGGGCTAAAACCAAAATTCTCTCTCGATTTCTCCAATGAACGAGAGGTCTATTTTCAAATCGAGTGATCAAACCTTCCTACAGTTAGGGTCATCTCAAACTCCCGCTTGGTCAAACTTTCCTACAGTTAGGACCAAAACCACAATTCACTCTCGATAAATGAGAAATTCATCTTTAGTTCGGTAATCAAACCTTCCGACAGTTAGGGTTATCCGAATCTTTTCGATTCTCAGAGTGGAGATCCCACTCTTAGTTTCACTTTTCCGGATTCTAGGGGTGGAGATCCCACCTCGAATCTCCTTTCCAACTGGAGATAGAATATAAAATTCTTTCTCTTCAGTGTTGGGAGATAGAATATAAAATTCTTCCTCTCCCATTTCGGGTTCGTCTTTGCCCCAAGAGAAGACACCATTTTTTTCAACTCCTATAATCCGTGCCTCACAGGTACGGGGAATTTTATCCCGAATCCTGAGTAGGGATAAGTTAACGCCTAACACCCGTTGTCAGTTTAGTCTTTCACCGATTGAAGAAGACACCAGAATTCTAGTCTGGGGAATTTTATCCTGAAGCCTAAGAAGGGATAAGTCAGCGCCTAACACGCGTTACCGGTTGGTCCTTAACCGTAAAAAGGACAAAAGCCCACATATCCCATATTGTGGCAGGTTGTTATTAATAATACTAAAATCCGTGCTTCACACGCACGGGGAATTTTATCCTGAAGCCTAAGCAGGGATAAGCCAACGCCTAATACACGTTGCCGGTTTAGTCTTTTACCGATTGAAGAAAACATCAGAATCCGATTCTGGGGACTTTTATCCTGAATCCTAAGTAAGGATAAATCAGCGCCTAACACGCGTTGCTGGGTAGCCTGTTCCCGTAATAATGGCGAAGTCTACGTATTTGAAATCATAGCATCAAGTCTAAGGGAGTTCATTCCTTTAGCACAACGTCACATTCGGAACGGATTTAAAATAATCCGCTTGCTAGCTCGACTCAAACGGTAGTCGGTAAAGGCACATCAAATCCATTGATGGCTGAGGATTTATCAGAAATCCTAAGTCTACGTCTAACACACATTGTCGGGTAGTCTATTCCCGTGAGAAAGACGAAGTCTACGTATTCAATGTCGTAGCACTAAAAGAGCTAACTCTTTTAGCACAACATTATGTATAGAACAGATCTAAACAATCTGCATGCTAGCCTGACTCAAACGGTAGTCGGTAAAGGCTCATCAAACCCGTTGATAGCTGAGAATTTGTCAAAAATTCTATAAATGCGAGTCATTGACGCACCAGCTCCATTAGTTGGTCTCGTGACTTAAGCATCCAACAACTTCAGGATAAGATCCATACATGCGGATGAATCAACTTTCATAGTTAGTCCTGCAACTCCGACATTTGGGACCGCCATGCTCCAATACCTTAAGAGCTTAAACTGTGTATACTCCAGCAAACGTACGAGTATAAACTGTGTCGACATCAGGCGATTCGAAACCCTAGGTCAACGCCAGTCAACGCGTTGCGACAAGAAGTCAACATCGGACGATTCAAAACCCTAGGTCAACGCCGATCAACGCGTAACCCTAGGTCAACGCCAGTCAACGCGTTGCGACAAAAAATCAACGTACGGCGGTCTGGAACCCTAATTCAACACGACGTGACAGAGATAGTCAGTTCTAAGTTAACTCAACGACACGAGCCAAACTCAACTCATCAGTTTTAAATTCGAGGCTTCGACGACAGCCAGACGATAAACACAGTGCCGGAAGAACTTCAGCTATTCGTCAAAACATCGAGTAGACTAAAAATCGAAGGAGTCAAGAATTAAAGCTAACTATAGGTCCTTTACGCCGACTGAAGGTTGGACCAATCACATCCAAAATATTACAGCCTCTTCTATAAAAGAAACGAGGCTGGAACACTTTAGAGGGGGTATCTGTAGGCATCGAAAATTGCCTATAGGTCTCCACGAACGGCTCAGTGCTAAGAAAAGATGATGAACGTCACTATCCAGTTACAGAAGTTTGATTGACATCGACGAACGTTTAAAGTGAATCGACGAACTACGTGAAGTAACAGAGTTTCAGAATAATGAGGATATGAACTGATCGGGAGCCTCGCGTCGCTTACAAAAGGCAAAACAGCGCTTGTATCCTAGTTTAATCCATAATGATCTAATCATCAGAGCTTATAAATCTCCTCGTCGGCTTTCTAACGTACTTTGAATCACTCAAATCCGAGTTCGGATGAAGAAGTTACGACGGAAACGGACGAATATGCAAAAAGAAGCGTCTCAGCCCGAGTTGAGACACCCCAAGATGTCTCGGCAGAGTGAGAGACACCCTAAGGTGTCTCGGCTAAGGCCGAGACATCCAAGGGTGTCTCGACCCAAGCTGAGACACCCGAGGGTGTCTCGGCCTCGCTGAGATACCCTGGGGTGTCTCCAGCCCCTAAAAATACCCGTTATGCGGTTTTAACCTTCCGGATCTCCTTGGAGCCTATAAATACAGCCCCTAGAGCCTCATTTTTTCGGATCTGGAATTCTCGAGCGTTAGCGAAGCCCTGCCGGATTGAAGATCAAAAGTGCACGAATTTTAAAGAGGAGGAGGAGAAGAGATCTGATCGAGTTCGTCAACATAAAGAAGAAGAACTCGTCAGATCTGCAGTTCTCGTATTCGTCCCTTAAGATTACCCCGTTGTGGTGATCTTAAGAAGAGTAATTATCTCGCTGTTGTTGAGATAAGCGCTATGGCTTCTTGATTCATTTGCGAATCGATGAAGCTCTGCCTAATTCTTCAGCAATCAGATCTGATCGATGGTGGTCCACGGATATCAATTTCCCCGTCACAAGCCAAGATCCCACGCAAGCAGAAGACCGATAAACGATCTCTGCGCTGTTTGAAGAGAATTGTATTTTTTATTTTCATTGTGTAAAGGTCTTATAAAAAGACTAATTTTTTGTTTTCGTTGTAAACGTCTGAAGTTTGTAATGAACACTGCAATGAATCAAACAATTTTCTCCGCAAACATATATAAGTCCACAAACCCGACTCAAAAACCAAAACTAACCCGAAAAAATAAAACTGACAAAACTCCCAGTGGTCGATCGCCACGATCGGCTATGCAAGAGACAGAGGCCTCCTGCCATTGCTGCGCGCGCGACGATCGACAGCCACGGTCGATCGCGCAGGTTTTCTCCTGTTTGTGCATGTTGTGTGTGTGCCGGTCTTGACACTTGATCTCTTTCATATAAAATACACTTGTTTGATCCCCAAACACTTGTTATCGCATTCATCTTTGATATAAACATATATTTCACAATAAGAATTCATTCACTATATTTTATGGGGTTTTACAGAGGACTCCTGGCATCGATCGACTGGGGGTTTGTATTAAAACCCAGGAGCCTGTTAAGGTTCCAGGCTCACAAGGGGGTGGTCCTAAACATGTGACTCCTGATGCGACCTTGGATCATTCAAAGGCGACAACAAATCGTCCAGAGAATATCAACAAGGTTCTATGAATGACCGTGAATTTTGATACTAGTTAAAATAATTTTTCTGATATTTTAAAATATTTAATTATTATTCTAAAAGAGTATTTTGTATTTTTCCTGATTTTTTACAATTTTCTATGATTTAAAGTCCAAGTTTTATATTTATTTAAATAATTTAGGTATGTATAAATTTATTTAGTGCAGTAAATTTTTTTGGAATCCATCCGTTGTGTTATCGATACTATTACGTATCATTTTAAATAATATATTGTATTTTTATTATTATTACGTATTATTTTGTATAATACGTTGTATTATTAATTACGTATTATTTGTATAATTTGTTTTATTATTTCTACTATTACATATTGTCAGTTGTATTAGTACAACTAGTACATTTTATTGTATAGATAATTTTCCCATAATTATTTGATTTTAAATATAAGTAATTATATTTTTATTAATTATTCTTGTTTAATTATATAATTAGTTGTATTATTTCTATTATTACATATTATCAGTTATATTAGCACAACTGGTACGTTTTAATATGTAGATAATTTTCACATATTTATTTAATTTATTTCGTAATTAATATTATTTTTAATTATTTTTCAAAATCCTAAATATCCCTTTATATATATATATATAGAGAGAGAGAAACTGTACATGCGCTGCCAGCTTACGAGCTTCGTGCACTGTAGGGGGTTATATGAAAAAAGTCCCACGATTTCAGCCATATCTCTCTCTCCCCAAAATTCCTCAATCCCTCTCCCCCCTTCCCACGATTTCAGCCTCTGCTCTCCCCCTTCCCACGATTTCAGCCTCCGCCACGACACCGGCGACTCACATCCGGCACCATACATTGACACCGCCGCCCCCCATCCCAGGATACCGCCAACACCCCCTGAGTCTCGCCCCTAACCCCAGCCCCGACTCCTCCACGACACCGCCGATGCCCCCCGAGTCTCGCCCCCAACCCCAGCCCCGACTCCGCCACGACACCGCCGCAGCCCCCCGAGTCTTGCCTCCCTACTCCAGCCCCGACTCCGCCTCGACACGGCCACGACACTGGTGCTGCAGGTAATAACTCGAACCCTCTCTCTCGATCTCTCTTCAATCCCTCTCTCGATCAGTCTCGATTCCCCTCTCTCTCGATCAGATTTTGATCTCCCTAACTAAAGTTGTTATTACTCTTGATTTTGATCCCTGGCTTGATTTTAGATGCTTTCTGCATCATTGATAGCCTTCTCATTTTCTTGTTTTCCCCAATATATAGACAAAAAAGTAAGATTGCGATTGCTATGAACATGAAATCAAGACCTTCAGTTTTTCCTTAGAGGCTTGCATCATAACTAGTTGATTTCGTTAGAAATTGTCGAATAATTAGCCTTCTTATTACAGTTTGATACAGTTGACTGTTTAAAAAGCTCTAATCAGTCTAATTAGTCTTCTTATTACTTGTTTTGTGGGTTCTTCCGAACTAAGTTAATTAGACTATTCCATGTAGTCTAAACACTAATCTATGTTATTGTGTTGAGAATTTTCCAGTCTCATTTTGTTAATTTGTGAGCTGACATCATCATATAATATGCAAATCATGGGAATTCGCTAGTCACTGACTCACTGCAGCACAAGATGTTTATGTCTGAATATATGAAGTGAGAAACAAGTTTGACACTTTCCTATTGCAAGTAAATGTACAAAAATAGAAACTTTCGATTCTGAATATACTAAGTAGGACCTTCTTACCATGGTCAAATTTCTGTTTCAAATGTAAGATACTAAAATCTTCAAGACTTTTGTATTTCACCAGTATCTTACATTGTATTTGTTTCTGCTACGGGAATGTCTATACATGAGGCGTTTGCTCAAAGAGAGCATCAACTGTACATATTTGATGAGGTTCACGTGAAATATCTTGATGAAGTCTGTACAGGCTATGTTATTACTAATTAATGTAGATAATATGAAACTTTCTACTATTCTTGGGGTATTGTAGTTACATATGAAGGAAAATCAAGTTTGAAGATTTTTGTTTCCACATTTTGTATAATATTCAAGCTGTTTTTCTTTACTCTAGTAAATGCTTTTGTATAATTGTTAGGCACTCATACAGTGAGAAATGATATCACCATTTATTTGAAAATGGACCAGCTGGAGGTGCATTTTTCTATTTTGCTTTTGGTGATAAAAAAGGAAAATTTCTTCATACACGCATTGAATATAAGCAACCAAGCACATCTGTATAAAGAAATATGGAATCGTCAATGAAAAATCAAAATATTATAAACTTTATGACATACCCTTCATCTCCAAATTCCCACTTCTTCATATTGGAGCAGTAACTTAAACCTTATGACATACCCTTCATCTATATAAAGAGCATTTGATTTTAATTTATTTATTAATAGTTTACATGCTTGTTGGTTGTCATTAAATAATGTGTAACTATATTCTGGATAGTTCTGAAGTTAGCTTGATTAAAAATTTGAATACTTGTGGCACAGGTTGTTAGAGCACAGGTTGTTGGAGCATACTTTGAAAAAATTGGATCAAAATGTTTTGCAGTTTACTCTATTGATGTGACTGATGCATACTTTCAGTTTCTTTTAGCAAGACCTGGAGAGAAGAGAGAATACTTGCATGGTGCAATACCTGATTTTTTTTAGCTTGTTTAGCAAGACCTCGTTTGTGAGGGCAAGACCTCGTTTGTGGGAATTGGATCAAAACTATGGTGTCTGTATGATTTTGTGCTTGTATTCAATGTGAGGATAAGCTTGCATAACTTGGGTCATTTTGTACTTAGTTTATACTCATTTTGAACTTGTTTGTGGTCAGTTTGTATATGATTTGTGCTCAGTTTGTACTTAATTTGACCTTTTGTTTGATTTCTAGAAATGAAAAATGTATGCGCAGTTTGTACTCAATTTTGAGCTTGTTGTGGTCAGTTTGTATTCAATTTTTTGCTCAGTTTGTACTCAATTATGAGCTTGTTTGTGGTCAGTTTGTCCTCAATTTTAAGCTGTTTGGAAGAGCTGATGTGCACATTTTATGCATTTATATGTACTGTTCTGTTCTCTAAGTATCATTATTTGTTGTTCTTGAATATACATGCATAAAACTGCTGTGCATATTTTCTTGAAGATACATTTTCTGCTTGTACACTGTTTGGAAGAGCAAAATGAGCTGTTTGTAATTTTTTGTGCTGTATCATGGTTTTACGGAGAAAGGGTAAAGCTGCAAGAAGGCTCTGTTGAATTGGATAAAGGGGGAAAATGCTAAAACTTATATTATGACCAAAAGTATTTCTCATTAACCATGATTCCGAAGGAAGAAAACTATAAAGATGAAACCTGTAAATGATTAACAAATATAAACAATCACAACAGGAAAGGAAAAGATAACCTGATACATGATATTCCCAAAATTTACAAATATGAATTAAAGAGTCAATACATAAGACCAGTCAATACAAAGACCAGTTTACACTAGGGTTCAGGTTTGGGACCCTGCATATCTTTTTGATCTGAAGTTCTTGTGTTTGCTTTTATCGAGTCTGTATTTTCTGTATTTTTTTTTAAAAAATTTGCAACACAGCAAAGGACCCTTCCAAGATAAAAAGGAGGCACCAACCTTATATTTAGTCTTCATGAAAATGACCCAAATGGAATTAGAACTACAAAGTTGCCAGCATTTTTTAGAAGAAAGGCAGACTTGACCTCAAAGAGATTTCTAACACCAATTCCACCTCAAAGAGAAACTAGCCAACAGTTACCTCCAAAGTTTCAACCAAAGTTACATCATCCAAAGTTACATCCAGGTGTTCTCACAAATTAGAGTTATTTTCATGTTTCAAAACAGAAAAAGCTACAACCAAAGTTATTGTCGATACATTCAGACTGAGATCCAAGATGCTTAAATGCTAAAAGAAACTGAAAGTTACAACCAACCATGTCTTGCTCTCTGCATTAGTCACAACAATAAAGTAAACTGCAACAACTTGTGCTCCAACAACCTGTGCTCCAACCACCCACAATTGCCACAATTGCTCGGATTTTTGTAAGTAAAGTCCAAAATGTTGCACACCAGTAAGACAATGCTATACTAACAAAATATTCAGCCCTTCACATATTTGTAAACATATGCCTGCATAAAAGAGAATTTTAATCATTACCGAGAATGGTGTGGCAAATTTGTGACAAATATCAATTAGAACTAAACAAAGCAGGGATGTGCTATTAAATGTGCTATTAAATTTGTAACAAAAATTGACGACGAGAAATTTTTTGCACCAATAGAAGTAAGAATTGAGCGCATTAAAAATTGATACAGAAAATGAAAGCAAATAGAAAGCTTGTGATGTTTCTTCCAAATACAATGTTGCCAACCCCAATGTTATTACTATTTGTCATGCTAAATCTATCTGTCTCAATGTTATTTTAGTGGCTTTTGTCTTAGTGCATTGTTGCTATCTTTGTTACGTAATTGAAATTTAATTTTTCATAGAAAACATTTCCCGGAAATTTATCCATCTTCGCTAATGTCTAACTACTGGAACTCTCTGTGGAATGCCATTGTTATGGCTGTAGAGGACTTTTTTTGGTCTGTTGAGTGCGAGGAGAATTGATTGTTTCTTAGTAGATTGAGTTGTAAGAATTTCTAGTGCTGTCTTTGCCTGTTCAATTGCTTAGATCTTAGTCTGAACTATATCTCTCTTTTTTGCTTCAATCCATTTAATTCAATTTTTCAGTAGAAGGACTACGCATTTTATCAGCTTATTTCAAGGAACATATTTTTTCCATCTTGCTGCCGAAGAGTAAAACTATCAAAGCTACAACATAAGGCTGATACAGAATTAAAGGGATTGAAGTAAAAAAAGAGAGATATAGTTCAGACTAGATGAGAAGGAGAGAAGAGAGGGATCGAGAGGGATGGGGATTTTACCTGAGGGATCAAGAGGGATAGCCGGAGTAGGCTCGCGGAGGATGAAGGGGCTCAACGGCGGCGGTGTCGTGGCGGAGTTGGGGAGGGGAGGAGGAGGGGAGAGGGTGAGGTCTGGGGAGATTGATGAAGGGGCTCGACCTGCAGCGCTAGTGTCGTGGCCGTATCGTGGCGGAGTCGGGGTTGGGGTTAGGGGGCAAGACTCAGGGGGTGTCGGCGGTGTCGTGGCGGAGTCGGGGCTGGGGTTGGGGGCGAGACTCGGGGGGCGGCGGCGGTGTCCTGGGACGGGGGGCGGCGGTGTCGACGTATTGCGCCAGATGTGAGTCGCCGGTGTCGTGGCGGAGGCTGAAATCGTGGGAAGGGGGAGAGCGGAGGTTGAAATCGTGGGAAGGGGAGAGAGGGATTGAGGAATTTTGGGGAGAGAGAGAGATTTGGCTGAAATCGTGGGACTTTTTTCATATAACCCACTGCAGCGCACGAAGCTCGTAAGCTGGCAGCGCATGTACAGTTTTCTCATATATATATATATATATATATATATATATATATATATATATATATATGAGATTAATGGGTATCCTTGTCATAGGAGGGGATTTCCTCCTATGACACTTCTAAAATCACATGATTGAGCGATATTATGGATGATCCGCTCCGTTGAACTTGATCTACATATTCTAAAACCCCAACACACCAAGTTTGGGGTGAACCCGTTGTCGTTTGACCCTTCATCCACTCGTATCAATTTTAACGGTTTTGAATGAATAGAACTTTTCACATGGCTCGATGGAGGGTCAAACGATGACGGATTCACCCCAAACTTGGTGTGTTGGGGTTTTCGAATATGTAGATCAAGTTCAACGGAGCGGATCATCCA